>SSSI01008519.1:0-11130 GCA_004796505.1 Oryzaephilus surinamensis | reverse complement strand
GTGACCGAAAATAAATAAAGTCTCAAGGAAACGAGCATCACGTAGCCTGAAAATGTAATGTTCTGTTCTTGTTTTACGCATTGAACTTTGCCTTTAGAGGCCTGCCTCAAAGAACATTTTCTTACATGCTGACGTGAACGAATTAGTTGATACAGTGAGAGATTGGTTTTACTGTAGTTGCAATTTTAAATGTGTTCAAACGGACCTAGTCGCGATAGCGCGCGCTTTTTGAAAAAATAAAGATTTTATACGGCAAAGCGAATTTGCACCATTTACCATTTAAAAAAGTTTTAAAAAAATAAAGCATCATTTTATACTCATATTATGTATTTGTAGAATTTGTATTTATACATAATTGAGGCTGAGGCACTGGTGAGGCACTGCCTCATCTGCCTCACCTGACAAGCCGCCACTGATCCTGTCTATATACACAATTTAAATTGTGTTGGTATTCTTAACGGAAAATTGCTCTAATTGTATACTTAAGTGGAAAAGATTCATTTTCAGAATGTGTCGTGAAGAAAAAAGATTATTTTATATCATATTTTTGTGTAATTTTTATATTTGGAAATATGATTATGTAACTATGTTATTATTGATCCAGGGGTCGATTCTTGACTTTCGAATGATAGGAAATCGTATTTTTTTGTTACCTAAGGTTGGCAACATCTATTCGAAATCTGAATTCTATTGGTCAGTAGAAAATGCATGTTTTAATCGAAACTTTATGCATTTTGACATTTGTCATTCATAAATTCGAACAAAAATTCTACCGTACGAAAGTCAAGAATCGACCCCCTAATAATAAAATGTTACATTTAACTAAATAATAACATAATTTCAAACATGAACATAATAATAATTTAATGAATTTAATATTCTTAACGCCTTCAGCAATTTCTGAATGTTATTGGATATTTTTGTTTCAAACTACTTATGAAGATCGAAACAATCTTTAATTTTATTAGAATTGTAAATTATATATGTGTGATTAATTACAGATACCTATTATGTATGTATTGTCTATGTGTGACAATACATGTGTAATACATATATGTAGATTATTGTATACAATATGTAAAACTTGTTTTTTTTTATTTATTTTCATAGATATAAATGTAGCTATTAAATATGAAATTTCTAACAAATGCGTTACAGGCTTCAGGCATTACAGATATAATAAAAATACTTATTTCATTCCAAACCTGTTAATTTCACTCATTCCAAAACAATTATTGTGAAACAAACATGAAATATATTTTTAATTGACAATAACATATATATTGCAAAGATATCATAACTGTGTTAACAAAAGAATTTCCAAAAGAAAATTTCTAAAGTACATACTTGTTTTTCGTTTTCTGTTTTGTAAACAGACAAATGGCGAAAAGTTTACGTGAAAAATTTGAATAGACGATATTGGATTGAATAAATTGATATATCTCATCAAATCTAACCCCATTCCAGACAACAAAAAGTTTCGAGTGGAAAAGTTTAATGAAAATGTTTCACATTTAGTGAATGCAATGTTAACTTTACATTGTCCCTTATTTTTAATATAAATTTGCCAAAGTTCATGCATATATTATTCATTTTCAATAACATGCTATTAACATATTTATGAAAAAATTAAAAATTCGGGTGTATAGTGTATACATACTAATAAATGGTATTAAATATTAAATTGTTTGAAACAAACATAATACGTGTATAAAAAATACCAAAAAAATGACATACATATATTAAACGATGAAAATTTTAAAGAACATTAACTTCAAGTGCAGACAAATAAACTATATATTATATTGACAATATGTGGTGAAAAATTATTTATTATCTACTATTGGCCCATAACATGAATGCTCGTCCTTTGTTCATGTGAAAAAGTATTTTTTATTAAATATAAACCCGCTCATTCGTTTCATTGATCGGTCAACGGTTTTTCCCTTAGTTATATTGTGTGTACAAAACAGGGGACATTTTCAGTGTAGCAACATCATATGAACGCTTTCCCTCTATTTTTTTTATTTCTTTCTATTGAAGTGTAACACACGTTCTCAATAAAGTTAAAGAGTATTTGTGAATGCGTACAGACACACACATATATACATATGTATGTGTTGACCACAGACCAATAACAATATCAATTAGTTTTTATAAACCTTGTTCAATTGACGTTTCACGTCCAAATGAAAATTTTATCGTTGTTTGTAAATGAAATTTAAATTGTTTATTTGTACAAGTATCTAGAATCCTGTTTAACATTTTAACATACAAAAATTGAAAATTTAGAGACTTTATGAAATAAATACTATCATTTTATGAAATAGCATCCACTGAATGCAAATCCGTTTACGAAATTTAATTTGGATTAGAAGTTTTTCAGTCAGTTTTTGAAAAATTTTCATGTTTATTTCCTATTTACACAGCTAAAATACTACATATAGTAATTTTATAGCAGATTTATACAAATAATTGAAAAAAATTTAAAATGCAAACAAATCCGATTATATGTAATTTTTTGATGCTTTCTTTATTCTTCTCGCAAGGTTTTCGGTTTAGGAAATATTATTATTATTATTATGGTAATTTTCACTTAAAGAAAATGTCAACAATACTCCCCATATAGGTGGATATTTATTTTTTTGGAAAACTTCCTTTGTGGATAGAAAAATACAAAAACTACCAAGAATAATCAAATAAAATAAACATTATACTTTATTTGTTTGACTTCTACAAATTAATTTATAATAATAATTTACATCGTAGCCTGGAATCGCTTGGGGTAAATTTCAGTTGTAAAAAGTTTTATAGTATTATATTTTACTTAAATAAAGATTTTACTCATTCCATCCAACTTGAGAACTGCGTAAATTATTCTGTTTATTTTATAAAAAGAAAACCTCTAATAATAAGGCCATTTAAATGTAATTATATGTATATGATGGAATGAACTGTAGCGAAATGATAATAATTAAGAGAAAATAGATTCATTTCACACAAAATGTACATATTATACTATTAATAATGTACCTACGATTTTAATACGATTGCGTGTTGAATGCTATTTCATTCCATTAGTTCTTGATACTTAATTAGGGAAATGTATACAAGTTAACAAACATACAAGTTGAATTAAATACGAATACGACGAATTGTTCATGATAGTATTAAAATACGAATAACTAATCCCATTATTATCATCAGAATAGGGAAACATTTCTAATGATTTGCATTTTTATTGTACGAAAATAGAGCTTTTTTTTCTTTAAGTACAGCGCGCGTAGATTATGCGAAATTGATTTTCCGTCTTTTTTTTAAGGAGATTGATACACCATTTTCCACTTAAAACTAAAGGATTGATAGAACATGCTATTTATTTCATGTCAAATCGTATAAATTGTTTCTACCCTTGTTCGAAAACAAAATAATAGGGTATTTTTCATGTTAATATACGAGTATAAGTATTATAATGTAAGTTTAATAAAATTTATCATCTAAATTGCGGAAATGTGTTTTAGTAGACATGATAATTTGTGAGTGGAACCATTGTTTTATGTTCATTCTTAGTTGATTAGTTATATGTAGATTTCACAATGTGAAGGAAACATTTGTTAGTTTGAAAATTGGACAATCCATTATGTAATATTAAAGTTAGATATAATAATTTAAATTTTCTGTGATTTCTGTAAAGTCTGTAGTTATAACAGACAAGCTTCAGTTTCATTTATTCATATTCATATTTAATTCAAATTTTCCGTTTTGCTATTAACTGTCTTCTAATTAGTTTACGAACTATATAAATTAATACAGAAACGGAATAGCAATAGTACAAATTCAGCTTTATTTTCTTTGAATTATTGAAATTAAAACAATATTGAAATTTATACAATTATTGTTAAATTTTCTATATTGTAATTGTATTATTTAATTGTCAATATTTGTCAGTATTTTTTTTAAAAATTTAACAATAATTGTATAAATTTCAATATTGTTTTAATTTCAGTACTAATGAGAATGCTGATTATGAAACGTATACAAATTTTTATTTCCACAAAAATGTGCATGCATGCACAAAGTGTAATTTTATGAATTAATCGATTGGAAAGGATGGTACTCGTATTTACGTGATATGTGTCATTTTTCATGAAGTTCCCTAATAGCTTTGATGGATAAAATATATAACAAAATTAAAATGGAATTATTGGAACGAACACATAAACACATAAAACAACTGTACAGACGTTGATTAATGAAAATGGCTTTTATAATAAAATTACCTAAAAAAATAACAACAGAAAAAAATTGCGTTTTAATATTATTAGTCAGATGCAGTGAATATGGTGAATTTGTGACAAACGTTAATATATTTGTGAAGATAAACAATTTTTATTATAGTACTTGTATATATTTTTTTCTATTTCGTGCTGGAATGAAGCCTTTTGTGCCTTTTAATATATACCTACTATCCTCTACATATATGTACTTACTTTCCACAAAACTTAAATTATTTTGATAGTTGAGTTAGCATGTCTCGAAAAATTCTTTTAAAGAATGGATTATGAATTTTTTTAATAACTTTATAATTAAACTTTATACACTTTTGTTAGGCTTTAAATTTACTTAATAATTTTATTTGAAAATTCGTTTTCAATAAAGTCTCAAGTTTTTTTGTGGGATTTTAACATGTTAGGTATATATTTTTTTGCGATAACGTATCCAAGGATATTAGGATACATCTTACATCTTACATAATGCCAAACAATTATCTTTTATGGCTGGCTTCCACCGTGCGAATTTATCCATAAGTTGAGTAAGTAGTGCGTGATTTTCACATGAATTCGTTAATACGTAAATTCATTGGGGAAAAGCCATGTACGTGAAATTTTCTCTATATTAAACACGTGAACTCTAAATGTTAACGGCCCTTTGCTTGCTTTAAAATCACCTCATTTGACTAAGTTTAATAAGCTATTTTCTGATGGTCCTGTGAAGTTTTATTTATTTTTTTTAATTATTAGGATGCACATTTAATACATAAAAAACCCGTTTCATGGATTAGTATATATAAATTCATGCAATTAGTTTTGTAAACATTTTATGTTATATTTATTCTATTAATCCTAATATTGAATATGTAAATTAAATTTCAAAATTATTGTTTACACCTAATGTTAACCGCAAATAGTGGCTTTAATTATCAAATCACTTTATTACATTTCTATAATTTAATATCTCACATTAATTAATCTACCTTGCAAATTGAAATACCCGAATTTCAATTGAAGTTCAAGTATCATCGACTTAATTCAATATAAAGTCGTACGTAGGGGGAAATTAACTTGCTTCTGTATACAAAATATGACAGTTTGTGTATTTTCTTGAAAGTTTCCCGGTTTTATTATCATGTAACTTGTAACATATTATATATATAATATGGGAATAATAAAATCAACCAATAAACCAAGCGTTTGTAATATAAAGAGCGAAAGAAGTTTACAAATCATCCATTACGTTGGCAATATAGTCGAGCTTTCTTAGTTTCACATGTCGGTTTACCACCATTATTTTGTGCACTTGAAATATAAACTACTAAAGCCAGACGACCTTTTACATTATTTTTAGTCTCGTCATCGTATATAGTGTCTTTGCTATCGTGGGTGTTTGTGTTTGTATGTGTGTGTGTGTGGTATGAATCTGAAGGAAAAACTGAAAATGGTTTTAGGAAAATGATGACGTTGTATGTCATCCGGTTTTTTATTCTATGTCGTTACTTTAAGCAAAGAAAAAAGATTAATTTGTTTTTCATTGTATACCGCAACAGCTGTAAATTTTTGCACAATACATTTATTATATAACATAATCATTTTTGTTGACATATACATATTTTTTTCAACTGCAAAACACAAAAACTGCAATTCATTCTAGTTCAATATAAAATGACCCCACTATGCAGATATATAATTACTAAATACAAATTTAGACTAATAAATCAGATCGTTTCAAAGTAGTAATTTGGTAAGAAGCTGTAAAGTAGAGACTTGTAACCGTAAAAGTTAACTTTGCAATGAACAATTGTGTTACAAAAGTTGCTTTTTTATTAGATTTCGAAGAAAAACGCACATATCTAAGAAAATAATATTTTTATAGAAATAAATTAGATCAAATGTTGCTATACGTGCACGTACATGCATGTATTTCTTGAAATAATATATAAACTGAATGTTGTGTGCAAAAATCCTACAGATTTTCTAAATGCTGAAATCCCGTGAAAAATGTGTTGTTTAATTCCTGACAATGATTGGATATACACGTGTACCTATAACAAGGTTGTTTAAGCAAAATAATGTCTAAATGTAAAGTATTAAATTTAAAATTGATGTAACCATAAAAATTAATTAAAATTTTTATAATGTTGTAAAATATGGAGGTAATAGATAAGCAAAATTAAAAACTTTTAATCATAGTGTGATTTTATTGTGTTTGTTTAAACGTTGGTTTAAACTTTAAACTGAATGATTTCTACTTGTGAAGCATCAGGAATTCTAATTATATACAATGAAAATTTACTAAAACAACATTACTGAAATTTGAATAAATGTAAATGTATTACAATTACTATACATATATTACAAGTGTACCTAACCTACTATTAAAACAAAAAAGATTTCCAATACCTAATTTTTAATAGTAAAATAAAAAGCAGTTATTAGATCATTATATATAATTGCTGTTAAAATTTTTCTTCTAAGCACACACTTATATTTATGAAACATTATATTTTCTTTAGAAATTCTGGAAGAAGTGCTTTTTAGCACTTGAAATATGTCATTTTCAGTACTTCTTTCACAATTTCTGTTTCAATATTTAACAAATAATTTAACAGTACGCGAAATTGGTGAAACAATGTTTGATTAATGGCAATGTTGCCATTTTCTTCTGTAGCTAGAAAGTTCTAGCAAAAAACAGTTTATATAGGGAATTGATGCTTAAATATGAAGTTTTGCTAATTGAATTTAAATGCATAGGTACATATAAGTACCTACGCAAGTGATATGGTAAGCATTAATAGAATTACAGTTTTACAAAAAAAATCAGCAACCATTTAATTATCTATTATTAAACAAAATTTTTAAGTAAATGTCTGATGAAAAAGCTATTAGTTATTAACTTATTACCAATAAAAACGTTTTTTTAACAGATTTTCCGTATTTTTTATTTTCACCCAACTTCGTATGTTCAAATATTTAATCGTTGAACACAAACACAATTTGAAAATATTTTCTCTGGATATTAATTAAAGTACCTATAATCCTAAAATATTTTGCTGTGGATGACATCAAATCAACCATTTTTGTTAAAATGTTACACAAGTATGTTGTAATTGTAATTTAGCGGAAACTTTTAATTTGTTCAGACAAAATTAATTAATAAAGAACTAAAGAAGAAATGGAAGAATGAGAAAATTGTCCGTAAGAATACGAAACGTTTCATGAACAAATGCTAACAAGATGTTGAATACTATAATAAACGGTTAACGGCACGAAAACAACAATTCTTCTAAGCTAAAAAGCAGAAAACGTGTGTTTTTCATTAATACATACTGAAATAATATGTTGTTGTAGTTTTCAACCACAACATTGTAGAAAACATTGTATGTATGTGAAAGAGACGTAAAGCTACTTTGGCACTAGTGATAATATGAAATTTTATGTATGTACAATGAGAACAATGTTTCAGGATTTTTTTAATTAAGGTAATCGTGATTGCTGTATATCTATAATATATTTTGAAAATGTGAAACACGTTAAGATTTCCAATTAACGAACAAAATCCATTAAAAAAATTTATAATTAAAAGTAGTCAAATTAAAAATAAAACTGAAATATTAAATATATATAGGTACTTTAGTTGAAGGATTAAATTCAATTTTAAAACTTAGTTAGCAGTATTTATTAATTATTAATGATACCCGTATTATAGGAAAAAATAAAAAAAGTAGACAAAGTACGTTACTTATTAAGTAAAACGTCTGTCAAAACCGTAATATGTATACGAATGTGATTAGAAAATATTTAATTTACCTGTTGTTTGTACAAATAGAATGTGGCTTTAGTATGTATTTACATGCAATAAAAAATGTTGGTAAACACATTCGAACAAATATTTATTAGCTTTTATAAAATATGTATTTACTGTGATAAGTAAACACAAAATAGTAAAACGATTGTGTATGCTGATGGTGAATCGTTTTACCTTTATAATTAAACATACCTATGAGGCATAACAAATAAAACATTACAATAACATACATATAAATTTTACGTTGAAATATAATATCTTTTACATAGCTACCCATTTGTTCAGTAAAGGTATAAAAATATCCTTAATGTGCCTTTGTATATACAATGTGAAAGTAATTCAATTTTGTGTTTTATCGAAAAAGGTAGATATGGAATGCAAATTATGTATAAGGAAAATACATGCTTTTAGAGAGATGAAGATTTTTTTCGTAAAATTCTAAAGCTAATGGTAAGTTATAACTTATAAGTGACGTATTATCCTTAAAATTTTCAAATGATAATGTAGTAATAAATCTTTTTATAAAATAATAAGATTGTTATTAATTTAATGAAATGCTTTTACAAAGATTGCTGTTATAATTTCCATAAAAACAAGAAATATGAGTACTACGCACTTTGCTTAAAATAAAAATGATTATTTCAATTAGTTGATTTCCACTGTTACATATTTCTAATAAATTTAACCATAAAATTTACTAGTACATTTAATTTAATTTATATTCCAATAAATAAAACAAACTTTAATATCTATTACAGTGTTCATTTATAGGACTGACTTAATAGTTTCTAATTACAGGTTTAACCCAATTCGTTTTTTGATTGGACCCAGTTTTAATTTTTGGAATAACACAATTTTTATTTTTGATTTGTCTCAATTTCCATTTATAATCACAAAAAAAAATTTTTTTGGCCTAATTTTTAGTTGCAAATAACTCTAAACCCTTTGAGTAAAACCTATATAAACTCAATTTTAAATCTAATGTAAAATTCAAAAATCAATTAAAAAATGTGGTGTTCATTTAGAATACGGAAGTTGTGGCTAGTTTTCAGTATAATCGGAAGCGGATCAACAATGACAAAATTTTCATTGTAGGTATTAATTCATTTCCCTAAACACCCAAACTACTATATCCAAAATTTAGTTAAAATATCTCTTTTGGTTTTTAAAATAAAAGTGTAAACTTAAACTAAACCATCCTGAATAAGTTGTTTTGTAAAAAATAAATTATTTCAACATAGCTTCCTATTTGTATTCATTCATCCTTTTTATTTCCTTTTTCAAACAGACTATAAATAATTTGTTTACATGAATGAATAACAAACTCTATCTACATACATTCGAGATTATGGAAAAAATAATAATTTTTAATCTGTACACTATTATAATACACAAGCTGGTTTTCTTTGATGATTGAAGTTGCTAACTCCTAGATACTGAAACTTCTGAAACACTAATAAGTACGTGCTAACCTCGGTGCTAACTAAAGCTTGTTCATATTATTAGATGCTTATTTAAACTTATTTTGTATCTTCATGTACTCTAATTACAATATATGCAAATATATACCGATTCCAGGTACTGCCATGCAGCCATGCTCTTAAATGAATGTTTCGTTCCTTGAAGTTATTATATAAAATATTGTATAGTATAGTAACCATATACAAAAGTTATTAATAATAACTAATTAATGAAGAACTGTTGCCATTAGTTTAAAGGAAAATGTTACCAGACCTAATAAGGTAAACTTTGATGAAACTTTTAGCAATATATTTCACTAAAATACATATGTAGTTTGATAATGTAATTTTTGAAAGTAGTATTTTAATAAATAAAATTACACTGAAAAGTCAGTGCTTTTACAACATTAAATTTTTTTTAAATACATTCATCATAATCATATATTTTATTACTCTGGGTATAGTATATTATGATATATCAGCATATATTTTACAAACAGTCCCCATAAAATATTGCTTTTTATTATATGTATAACGTGAATGTTAATACAAATATGTAAGTATATTTTTAGAAAGTTATGATGGTAAAACTTTATGGATCTTTTTTGCCATTGATAAATATACCAATCAATTATACGTACCTATGTATGTTATTAGCATTATTACAGTAAACAAACAAGTTATATATTGTAATGCATTTGTGGTTATATTAAATATCATGAATATTTTTATACAGCAATGTTTGAAATTATGAATTAAATTAAAAATTATGATTTGTTAAATTCTGTTGGTTTAAAACGGAAATGTTTATGATGCGTTATAACTGTGACATCTGATATTTCTGATAATTGCATATAACGTAGGTACACACAAATCAATCATGCAATTTGGTATTTTATCGTAAGTGAATATCTATATATAACAATAATTTACAAAATACTATTTCCATTAATATAATTATAATGTACAAAATATATATCTAATTTTAATAAACTTTAAAATTAAATAACTACATAACCCATATTGAAGCTCTCTTATTTATTTAAATACCAAAAGCTATTAGCTTTGTAGAGGAAAATTTAATCATAGCGTAAAAGTATACTTTTGTGTTTGTTCATCGCTATGAGATTTTGTCTAGTTTATTTTATGTTGACTCAAAGAAAAGGTTAATTTTTTATTCATACCATATGGGTGCTAATATGCTTATACAATCGAAATAGTGTATTCATATTACATGAGCATGTGTGTATAATATTCAGAGCTGTTGTTTATTATTATATGTATTAAATTTTAACATTAAGCAGGTAGGTATTATTAATATGCCGTAGGATGAATAATGCTTAATTATCCAATAATAAATGGCAATGAATTAGATGCGTAATACTGTCATATTAAATCAAACAATGTCATAAATATATAAACTATTACTAAAAGTTTTAAAACAAAATTAGTTACATAATAGTAGGTATATTAAAACATAATGGGCAGATTGAGCAGATTCTTCATTCCAGCACCAGTTTGAAGTTCGTTCACGACTCGCTTTTAGTAGACTGCTGGAAGTTTTTTCTAAGTTACATATATTCATATT
>SSSI01008496.1:0-17763 GCA_004796505.1 Oryzaephilus surinamensis | reverse complement strand
TCACTCGTAGTGGTATAATAAATTTAAATAATTCCCATATTTGGGCCGAAGAAAACTCTTACTTAAAAAACTAGACAATGTTAAAAATCCGAAGACTTCATAAATTTATTTTAAGGGGTCGTTTTTAGTTATAGTTCAAGTGTAGAACGACCATTTAAGTACCAAGTACCTAATATTGATTTCGATAGAGTTTTTTTTTATTAAAAAAATGCTTTATAAACAAATTATTAAACAAAATTTGTGTGTATTATTTTAGTGTTAATTGCATTTTTTCTTTAATATGAAAGGAAAACTCAAAGTGTCATATATCATTGGAAAGCTAATTAAATGCTGATGTTTTTCCTCTAAAGCAAAAAATATGAACCATTGAAAAATTTTGAAGAAAATGTAAATTGAAGTTTGTATAAATTTTGAAAAAGAAACTAATTTTAAAGTTTCGGTTACCAGAACAAAGAGAAAGATGGACAAATTTTTTTAAACAAAAGTGTTCCTATTAGAGAATTTATTGCTCTTTTAGAAAATGCCATCACATTTTTCTAATCATCCACATCTTTGACGTTATTGTGAATTTTATAAGTCAAAACATAAAAAATGCAAAAATGTCAAAAATGTTGAATATCTCTGCAACCGCTAAATATCGGACTATGCTATATAGGGTCATTTTGGTTCCAAATGAAGTGTATAATCTCCTCTCCAGCGTTGGTCCGTTAAACCTGGGACACCCTGTATAAGTAGGTAGTTAGCTATACTGGTTACAAGGTTAAATTAACACTACAATTTAACATTTTATTACGCATCAAAAAACATTTTTCACCAACTCTACATATGTATTATATAATAAATATTAATTTTAAAATGAGAATGTAATTATTGAAAATTGAGGAAAATTTCATGTACGAAACATGTACGCTCGCCTACTTATAATTTCTTTTTGCAGCCCATAGTTCAGTGAACTCTTTTTAAAAAGATCAGCTGAGCGGATGGTTTAATTTTTTTTTATTATAAATAAGTTAAAAACTTGCATGACACGCTATGATTTTCTTGACACACAAATTAATTTTCATGTGTGTATATTCGTGTATTATGTATAAATATAAATTTTCTATTAATCAGCCCGCATTCGAGATAAAATATAGTTAAAATGTTACCCCAAACAGTGTGTTTATTGAAACACAAATTAATTGTATAATAAGTGAAAACACAATTTAATTTATCTTGTTTTTCTATCCTTATATAGATTAAATGATTAATTCAACTGACAAACATCCACATATATATATTTTAAGTACCCCCCTTATAAAATGATAAAACCAGAAATTGTCAGTTCTATTTTTATATCATTCTAAACCTCCAGACATTAATTTAAGATAAAAATTTGTTTTATCAACGATTAAATTGATTCATATTATTTTAATTTGTTACAAACAGAGAAAAAAAATGGTATTATATAATATTTGAAAAAAAAACTTAAATGAAATTTGAAGTTTGAATTAATGCCTCACAAGTCAGGGTTTGGAATCAATACCAGCTGAGAAACAGGCATGCGCACTCCATTCTGACCTTGGCCTTGGTCAGAAGAGAACGGGTATTAATTCTTTTTTTTGGGTATCTAGTTGTGTTTTGTTAATTATGTAACAACGTTGTTTCGATAAAATAAACAACAGAACACACAATATATAGAAAAAAAGGGACACGATTATTCAATGTCAGGGAATTTTATTTTTGGCATAGAAATGCACCCTATGAAAGAAAGAGCTCGTTTTTACCTTTTATTACAACTACACGTTTAGTGGCTCTATTAAACTACTAAATTCACCCTTTCGAAATTTTTATAATAATAATACAAGGGAATTTCTCACATTAATTTTTTATGGGTAACAAATTAACACACGCATTTTATTTCTAAATTATACAAGATGTAGATAAACAAAAACCGAAAAAAATTATAATATGTATATTTATTTTTATGATAAAGAATAATATTAGTGCAACACTTCCGTAACTATTTCCATTATTATTTATTGCTTAATGGCCGACTTTTAAGCAACACAAAAATACACAAAAATATATTTTCTTCAATAAAAAAAATGCAAATTACATTTAATTATGTAATTGTTTTCAAATTGGTTGTGTGTTATGTTAGAAATTAATTACCATTAATGGGAAATTGTTTCAAAATCCAATTTTTATTTACACGTTTGATATTGTCACGTTTATATTTTAAACAAAATCTACACGGTGTGTCAAAATTACTAAAAAAATTTCACTTTATTTGGTGCACTGTTCAGTAAACACCCTGTATAATGCATTATGTAGAAAGAGAAGAGTGAAAACTGTTGTGGCACACATTTGTTGGTCCCTTACTGTTCGCTTTTGTGACTCTTTGTCTAAAATCGACTTTATATACAATTTTACATAGGGTCGAAAATGCCACCACAATTTCTCTATATACATATATATATGTTGTTTCGTAGTGGTTTTTAGTTTAGGGGGATTATTAACTTGAATTATGATTAGTGACAACCATACACGTTCCTAAAATTTCTATCTAATATAATAAAAAAACGTAGTTTGTCGTAAAACCATGCACAGGGGGTAAAATATAGAAAATAATACCGAAAAATCCTTAACGTTAATGAAAAACTCCGTCGAGGGTTGATTTTAATTTATTCCGGTTCTGTATTATTGGTGTTTCCCAGCAAACAAAGGGCAGTTAAATTTTATGACGTCATGTATAGGGTGTTGTTTTTAAAGCACCCTGTATACTTGGTTTTTTTATACCTGTATATAATTATTTAAACAATACATCGGATGATTTTTGTCGTCATTTTGTCTAGATACATAATTAGGTTTTTTTTTTTATCATAAATTTGTCACTCTCACTAGTGATAAGAATTTTTTCTAGAATAAATATTTTCATCAAGTAGGCATATAGGTATTACATGTTTAAAATACGTTAAAAAGCCATTTGGGAATACTTTGGAACAGTGCATAGAATAAAATGCGTCTAATCTTTTAATAGAAGTACAATTTTTTTTGAGTATGTACATGATACGAGATCGTGCAAAAATCCAGTTTTTACTTTTTCTCATTTTTAATATGTTACAATCTAATTTAATCTGTTGTTAAAATGTATTTAAATAATTTTGGATGATGCAACTAAATACATATATATTTTTGTATTAATTTTATACAACATTTGCAAAATTTTCTTTCCGAAAAGCTATTTCAGTTATCCAAGGTTGGAAAACAGGAAAAGTCACTATACTTAACCTCACATTTTAATATCGAGAGTGATTAATCTATAATTAAACGAATGGAATTAATTAACAATATTTTGCGAACAAATTTATTGTAAATTTTTTAAGTTATGTTAAGTACTTCAGTTTACAATATAAGTCAAGGTCATATAATTTTTCGATGGTTTACAGGACCGGAATTAATTTTATCATAGGTAGTTAATTTAAAAAAAAAACAACAACAATAACGAAACAATGTGGAAAAATCCTTAAAAATATATGTACATTTCAAAATTCTCAATAATTACTTTATTTTTCTGTAATAAAAATAAAAAGGTGATAAAAGTTTATGTTGTTTACTGTATGAAAATCCATACAATGATAATATCAAAAAACTATTACAAAACAGCACTAAAAAAACTTTTTTAAGTAATTAATTAAACATTTTTAAACAAATCAAAGGTTCCATTGCCATAAAAATTGTTTATCCAACAAGCGGTTGCTATGGAAATAAAACACGCTTGAACAAATAAAAAAATGTTTTTTTGGCCGTAATATATGAAAGTGATCTATTTTAAATTGACAGTATTTGAGGTTATGAATCATAAATTAATTATTCATTAAGTAAAAGTTCCAAGTGTAATTTTTTTATTCTATTTTTAAATAAATTCACAGTTCACCACTAATTCCACTAATGCCATAATCAAATAAATTAAATTGTTTCTGTAAATAAACACTGCCATCTTATAAACAAGATTATTTCAAAGCCATCTCTGATGCTATAGTAAAAAACGAATTTTTGATAAAAAAAATCATATTGTAGGAAATTAATAACATAGAAATCGATTTAAACACAACATCCAGCCAAAAAATCCATTACATGAATTATTGTAATGGGTTATAAATCTTGGCAAGTTTTTAAAACGTGATTGGAGAGTTTTATAAGGTCTTTGTTTTTTTCTGTTCTTTAATATTTGAGGTGTACAATTTATATTATCGTTTTACTTTATGTTAATTCGAGAAAAAAAACCTGTTTTTCTCTTTCTCTGTAAAGAAAACACCGGAGAGAAGAGTTGAACAGAAATTTTACATGTACAAGAGTTTTCTTTCTCTTTCTTCATCACCAAAAT
This sequence comes from Oryzaephilus surinamensis, assembly GCA_004796505.1. Taxonomy (NCBI): domain Eukaryota; kingdom Metazoa; phylum Arthropoda; class Insecta; order Coleoptera; family Silvanidae; genus Oryzaephilus; species Oryzaephilus surinamensis. The sequence continues at coordinate 13,394 of SSSI01008496.1, read as the reverse complement.
CTAGAAGGCTGTGTTGAAGAAAGAACGAAAAACCCCCCACAACCAGTACCAATGGGTGTAATACAGTGGCCATCATATATACAAGAACAAAAACCGGTTACTACGATATATAAAAATGGTAAAAAAAATATCAACAACGTTAGAACAAGATGGACAGCCTTGGAAACTGTGGTCCACAGCACACTGTATGTGTTTATATATAAAATTTTGATTTTTCCAATCTCCCATCGTGAAAATTTATTAATAAACTTACTAAAATAGTTTTGAACTGATTTTTTTACTGAATAGAAAAATTTCAACTAATAATTAGGTTATCAAGTTATCTGTATAATTTTTTTCCTAGCCCCCTATATTTTTCGTTGTTGTTTCCTTTTGTTAAAAGTAAACCACCTGTGATAATAAAATCGTTTTATTATTATTATGTATATATGAAATGCGCTCATTGTGAAATTATATTCTTTTTTTAATGATTATTTTTTTGTTTGTTCTTTCGGTGCCAACTAGCGTGTTAATTTTCGAATTTAAATAAATGGAAAATTTTCTCAAATACCCTATTAATGATTCCATTATCAATGTACACATTGTAATAGCATTTCTTTTTTCAAAAAAAAAACACAACACAATATGAAGATAATTTTATTTATGTATTTACGTCAATCGTAACAAAAAAAAAAGAAACTGATATTGTAGGTGTACTTTTACACATTAATTGCGGAAAAGCGCATATATATTGGAAATGACATTCTTTAAAAATTGTTTCATAATTATTTTCATTAAATTTTATCAAGTTGGTTTATATTTAGAAACTGTTAAATGCCCAACTTAACAATAAACACAAAAAAAAATAAAAAATGATGAAATTTGAAAAGTTTTATGGTCAGTAACAAATTTCAGGTAAAAGTGGACCATAAATCGATATAAAATGGACACTTTTTGGAATTTTAACCATTTTTCCAAGAAACTGAATAGAAAACCATAGCCACCTTGGATAATAAAATGAAATCATTGTTTCGAGATTGTATAAAAAGGTGTCTCTTATTTACATAACATATTATTATTACACAGTTTTTTTTATTATTAATACACCTCTTTGTAAATATCGAATCCATATACATAAAACGATAAATTTTGCAAACATGAAAAAGTTTTCGTTCAAGGCAATCCAACTTTATCACAAAACAAATACAGAAATAGATATGTGTGTACAAAACTAATCATTTTATTTCCAGAATTTATCGTATATTTCTACGAAATGAGTAAATCCATGCATTCCCAATGCACATTTGAAAAAATTTACATAAAGAACTGTTTTCTATTTGATTTTTTATTACACCATTCCATTATTATTAAATCTGTTTTCCATAAAATTTTGTTGGATGTTGTTTTCCTATATATTAATTCTAAAATTAAAACTAGTTAAATGAAACAGACCGAAATCTTTTCTATATACAAAAATGATCAGATGTTTTCAAGGACATATTTGAAAAGATCTTCTAGGCCTGCTTAAATGTGTGTTTAATATGTATGGTTCCTTTATTCATCTCTCTTTTTCACGCACACACACACATATAAAGAGTATATTATATAAAAAACAGCTTTAATTTGTTTGACGTACACATAAATTTTGTTGGGACGAACGAAGGGAAACATATAACTTTTTTTTTGGTGTGTATACGAAAACCTCTCCTCCACCTCGTCTTCCTCCTCTCTCTCGCACTCGCTATACTCTGAACACAATTAAATTTGGAAGAAAAGTCACCTTGAAATGCAGGACCGGCCCCAACACACAACAACAATTAAAAACATGCGTTTAGAATTAATATTACCAACTATAATAAAAAAACACGATCTCTTTTATTTATTCAATATTCGTAATTTCGTATAATCGTAAAATTTATTAACATAAATGTTTATTTTGGACGGAAATGAACATTTCCAAATAAAAATTTAAAATTCAGAAAGCCTTGACTTGAAATTTTGTCATATTCACCTGTGCCACCAACCTTTTTCTTTTTTTTTTTGTTGTACAAATCCAGGGTTGGTTGAATTGAACAGGTTTTCAAAAGGAATTCTTTTGAAAAACTTGTCAGGTGCCTTTTTCCGTTACATTCAAGAAAAATCATCCATTCATATTGTGATTTTATCGATTTTGTAACTTTTCGGGGATATAAACCACCCCGAAATCAATAGGGATTATAAAATGAAACGAATTTATTTAATCAATCACTGTTTTTTTTACTTATTTCTTTCTTTTTATACAAAAAGCATGAGATTTGTACAAAAAAATTGTTATATACAAGTTTCATCATCAATTTTTTTTATCACACAAAGCCAATTTTCATTTTTTTTAAATCTACAATCTACTTATTACAATTATTTTTTTGAAAATATAAAAAAAATATATAAAATACTTTTTTCTTGTTAAAAACTACAAAAATGTGTTTTTTTATAGCCTCTCTTCTTATACAATAAATGTAATATGTAATATAATATAAAAAAAAAACATACATGTAAATATATAATATTTATAACTTTTTTTTATAATTTTTTTTCCATGCATGTTGAATATTTTTTTTTGTATTTTTTCCATATATATAATATATATAATTTTTTGTTTCTATCATATAATTTTTCACACAAAGAAAATTGTTTTTTTTCCACTACATACTACAATAATTATCACAAGAACAAAAAAAAACGTTACAATTGATAAACTTGTAAATAAATACTTGAAAAACGTAAATTTTTCTCAAATTTTTAAGTACACAGGTACACAATTACATCATATTAATAAAAAAAATTCATCATGACAGTATTTTTAGTAATAATACCTTCCTAATCACTTAATTATTATCACGATTGTGGCTTGAAATGAGAAAATTATAAAAAACCAGTTGCCAGATTTTAAAAAAATTAAGTTTGTACTTTAGGGTATATTTTTTCAACAATTAATTTACCTGGCAACTGTTCTAATGAAAATCGTTAAGAAAAAAATTAAAAACTAACATCACGCTTCGCTTTTCTTAATTATAATATATATAATATTGATTCATTCACCGTTTTTTTTCTTATAAAAAAATATACACCCCTTTACTCATAAAAGGATGTTTTTCCAGTGTTTGTGTATTATTTCATTTGTCGTAAGTTGTATCGAAATTCTCAGTCTTTTCAATTATAATAATAATAATAATAAAAAAATTACGACCGGTAAAGCTTCTTCTTTGTCAATTCATATTCGGAGCTTATAATCACAGTACTGCCTCTTGTTATTTTCCTGTAAACAAAACAAAAACGCATCGCTTAGCAACGGATCAACAAATTTCGTCGTCTGGTGACTTACTTGAGAAATTGTGGCAGAAACGTCCAGCCGGCATTAGCCTGCTTGAATGTCAGGTACAATTCAAATGTTGATGGTGTTGTTGGATCAATTTTCACAGCACTTAAACGTCTACAATCCTCTTCGCCTTCAAACAATAAATATAATGTCATACCACGTAGACCGCATAATTCCGTATCGGCCGTTTGTAATATATTTTCGGCGATTTTTTGCAATAGACCACAAGGTAATAACACTTCACCGCATGATAAATGCGTTCTTTTCGCTGACCGGATTTCTTCTTCCAATTTCTTGGACAGAAATTCAGCCGAACTATATGTTGGTTCGTCTAGTTTATGATTTGCATTTAAATACAAGCCTGTAAACAGTTAAAAAAGACAACAAAATCAGCAAATTGCTTTTTTTTTCAAAATTTTCCAACTTACGGCTGTTGTGTTGATATTCGTGATGTGGAACTGATAGTATTTCCATAATTGAATAAAATATTTTATAAAATTTAACAAAGTTAACAAAAATATATATATATATTATATATGTATCACAAACACTTTCTCTTCACTTCAATTTTTCTTTTTTTTTTTCTATTTTTTACAAATAGAAACGCTCTTAACTGGCACAACTTTGAAACTTGTCTGAAAACACAAAGGCAACTTGCGAGCTTTTATAGCTTTTCCCCCTCGGAGCGAACGAATTAACTAGTTCGGGTATGTTCGTAGCGGCACGTACACGAAAATAAAGTCTTTGTGTGTAAATCTGAATATATACAGCATACATATATATAATTTTATTTTTTTTATATTTCATTATATTATATGTGTGGTATAATGTTTAATTTATATGGAAAATAAATAAATAATTGTAAATCTTATAAAAATTTGTCGAAATAAAAACGTTTCGTACGAATTTCGTACTTTGGGATGCACTTTTCTTTGTTTCTATGCGAAAAAACATGATGTAATACTTGTAACGTTGCCGGTAATGCCGGCTAATTAAATAAGTTCACTTTTTTTACACACAAACCGGCTGCTATTAAGAAATTAATGAATTTAGCATCTATCTAGATCAGTTTTTATGTTAGTTTTAAAAAATTGTAAAGGGGCTCATTAAAATCGAAGAAGTTTCCGAAAATTCTTCTTTGTTTCCATTTTTGTTAAAATTGATTCATAAAACTTGGCCATTTGAATGAATTGACAAAAATGAGGAACATAGAAAATTTTTCTATAAAAATAAAATCAAGTAGACATACTGGCCTCAAAATTGCATGGCCTTGAATCAGTTTAATCGTACAAATTTTCAAATGTTTATATAATACAAACACACATTTCGTAAAATTATATACAAATGGTGATAAAATAAAAATCATATATATATTCACATTTCATATATATGTATTGTAAATGTAAATTTGTTTTCTTTTTAAGAAATTGTTCCTTATCAATAAAACAATTTCTATGACATCAACAATTTTAAAATCGTTAGTAATATATGGTTAATAGAAACTGGTTTTCCGAAAAATATTGAAAACATAACCTTCCCCTTAATTGCAACAAAACACATTGTGTGTGTCTACGTGCAAGAATTGACGTGTTCCTTCTTGTCAATTTTTTTCTTTACCTGACAATTATATTGCTATGACATTAAAATCATTTTTACCGGAAACTTCCTATAGATTATAGAAAATTAGTTTTCTATACCTTAAAAGCTTTTTACTTTATTCAAGGGCTAAGCAATAATAATTCTTTATAACTCGCTAGGAATATTGCATCATTTTTACAAGTGCTAAAAGAGTTTCATCAGATTTTTTTTTCGTCGTCCAACAACAATGTTATATTTTTATTTACCTTCAAAATTAGTCACGAATTTGTACGCTGATGAAATAATCTTATTTATTATAATAATATAAAAATGATAATTAATTGCAAATCGATTTTTATTGTTTTGTAAAGAGAACGGTTTATTTTATTTATTTTTTTTTGTGTTTATAGTTTTATATTAATCATCAATATAATGTGACACATTAACCATTTAACCTTCTGCATAATCAATTATAATTTGTTGAAAATGTAAAGATTTACATTTTATAATTGAAAACACTTATTCTAATCACAAAAAAAAAATTGAATTTCTAATTTTATACAAGAAGAAGATGAATTAAAATCTACATTGAAAACTTATTTTACTTGTGAATTTATATATATACTGATTACATAATCTGTACATTATATATCGGGTAAACGACCTGGCTAAACTCCATATATAATAGATCTACAATCGGTTCAATTTTCTTTTTTTTGAACATGTAAGAATATTGCACATTAAACATATAGAAAACACCACTTCAAGCAAAATTAACTGTCAAATTACAAATTGCTGTTGTTGTTTATTAATAAATAAATAAAAAAAATGTATTACATAATTATAAATACACAGAGTGTTTCAATCAACTGTTACAGAGTGATTCAATGATAATTTTTTAATTTTTACAAGATATTTTACAGTTTTCTTTAAAACGGTGCATTTAAATGAAAAACTCTTCCAGCCACCTTGATTCACGTATAACAATAAATTATTTTGTTTTTGTATAAATTTGACACTCTGTATAACTATTTTTGTTAAAATATGATCAAAAATTGCCCCTATGAACGTTTTATTGTGCAACACTCGATTTAAACGTGCAATTAAAAAATATTCACTGAGAAAAACCAGTAACAGTTTTAATGGCAACAAGGGGTTGTTCGTAACACTATTTATAAATTCGTATACATATTATAGCTGGGGCAAAAGGGATTTTATAATTCGATTTGAAAACAATTCAACTGAAATAATAAAATTTGTCACATTAACTTTATGGAAAAATATAATTTTTTTGTTTAATATTCAACTTTGTAACTTATTAATAATTTATTAGTTCTAAACAAAAGTTTTCCACCCTTTTACTAAAATTTATTGACCGAAAATTCGTTTCTATTTAAAGACAATTTGTACAATTAAATCAAGATTAAGGGCCAGTATCACAAAAATCCAGTAGTTGTTTATTTGAGCGTTGCTATGGTTTTTTGACGACTTGATTTTTTACTAGCACACTATTGTGTTATGCCATATTGATGTCTTTTTATTCTAAATAGATGGAAAATATAAAAATGGAAATTGTGTGTGTTTGTGTGTTTATTTGTGTTTGAAAGATGAACAAACAAACAAAAACAAGCCTCAGAGTGTGTATAAAACCGGTTCGTTGTTGCCCCGTCTCTCTATATAATACATAATGATAGTAAATCTCGATTTCTTATCCATATTATTACCGTATTATGTTTCGAAATGCTTCGATGGTCAACATTATAAAAAAAAACACATCATAAATATTAAATACTTGTATATGTACACATTTGGCTCACTTTATATATAAAAAATAAAAGTTTTTATTTAAATACAAAAAAGATAATAAAACAACCCCTTAAGTTAATACAAAAAAAATCTGCAAAACTGAAAATGATGCAATTTTATTGAAAAATTCACGTCGTACGAAAATGTATTGACATTTTCATATTTTTGTGGTCTGTCTTCTTTATTATTATTATTATTATTAAAATATATACCGCACAACTTTAAAACGCTTCGATGAAGCTAAAAAGCACGGGAGGATAAAAAAACCCTACTTTTTATCATACAACGTTACGGTTACGGCAGATAAAAAGAAAAAAATAATAAAATTTCATGTGCAAATACTTTGTCCATGAATATCATTTAAATTGTGACGTTTAAACGAGGAAACGGACGTGGATTAAGGGATGTGCACCCTTTTTATATAAACTTTTTTGATGGCCAATTGAAAACTTCATATATTTTTTTTATCGTTGCCGATGTGATTTTATTTTGTTGAAAATTGCAACAAATTTTTCCCGTAGAAAAGAATCAAGCGTGCTTCCATACATATGTGTGTGTTAGAGAGAGATGGATGATCATATGATGGAAAATTCCAGAATCGATGTCAGCTGAGAGGGTAGCGCAGCGAATGCGCTGTTGCTATGTCCTTGTCCTTAACTAACCCACCCCAAAAACAGCACACCCCTGATGGAAACGACCCTATATAAGTTAAAAACTGTACAATCGTTCCATCCTTGTCCAGCTCGCACTCTATAGAACAGAATAAACGAACACAACAACAAACTCTGAACAGTACAACAGAACCGGATGAGTGGTTCGATCATTTTTCATGGCATCCTTGTCTAATTCGCATACACCCATCTCTTTTCCACCATTTATCCGGACAAAGGAAAGTGAAAACAATCGTTTACCCCGGCAACAACACACAAATATACGAATTTACCTGGAAATAGGGGATGATGATGATGATGGTGCCTTTTGTTTTAAATTGTAAGAACAGGAACAATTGTTATTACAATAAATATACATTTGCCTAATTAATGGACCATTTTGTTTACAATCTAACCTAAAAAAACTTTATATTTTCGAAATGTGTATATTTTAAAACGAAAATTGATGTATTTAAGTCAGTCTACCATAAAATATAGAAAGATTATTGATGATCTTCGTAAGGGTGGTTTTTTTTGCGTTCTACTCTCATCTCGCACACAGGAAGGAGAGAAAATTTTTTGACAGAAAATCATTATTTCCATATTCTACATACATGATGATGTCACAAAAAAGCAACAACTTATCGCTAACTAGATTTATCTTATTATAAACTAGTTTTGCTAACTGTGCAACTTCCTATCAAATTATTATTTTATAAAAATTTAATCTAAGCAGTATTATAATTTCAAAAAGAAAATAAAATAAAAAAACATTATGATAAAATTCTTAATTAATGTCATTAATATTTGATTGTTGCCAAAAACAACAAAATTATTATAATTATATATCCAGATGTCCTGAAAAGATAATAGTTATAGTTTCATTTATTTAAGCACTTATAAATATATAACCAGACATAATTGTTGAAAAGTGTATTAAAAAACGATTGTATAATATTTGAGTTTTTTCTCTATTTGTTTGATGATAACAAAGTTTAAACAACAACAAATAAAAACACCATCATCAGTTTTCCGCATGCAAAACGACATTGGACCCCTTTCTGTAACGTCCTTTTAAATATATTTATTATATATTATCAAAAACGTTTGAAAGAATTTAAAAAAATTTTGATTTTATGGCAAAACAACGTTCATATTTATAATTTTTCAAGTTAATCCAGAAATCATTAACAATCAGTTTTACTACGTCAGAGTTCAAAAATCACGAAATACATATAGAATTATTTTTAGTTTGTTGATAACAACAATTTAAGAAAAATATTAATAGCAATTTGATAAAAATTGCGAATAAATGTTGAAACAAGAATTTTGTAAAATTTTGCAATCATAATAGGTGACTTAATACTATAATTGTTTATTAATTACCATGGCAACAAACATTATTTTGAACTGTTGTTATGGAAACGACAAGAAAAGGATAAATTTAATATTTTTCGTGTATTTTCTATATTTATAAATGTCACTATGATAAATTGTCTTTCACAAAAGAAAAATATTTCTGAATTTTAAATATTTTTCACGTCCATTTTAGTTTATAGAGAAAAGGAAACTCTAATGATATGTGACAATTTTTATAATATATATTAAAAAAAAGTTTCTAGAAATTTATAGAAAAAAGTACATTATATTTTAATAAATGATTTATTGCAAAAAAAACTTTCATGGAAATTTACTGTTCAAATTTAGTGTTATTTTTAACTAGTTAAATCCTTATGTACATTTTTTTTAAATAAAACACATTCATACATGTTTGTCACGCAAATTTTTAATAATTAATATCTAGTATTCCATGCAGTTCAACGTACAATAAAAAAAATAAAACTTTCCATTAATACGATTTACCTAAAAAATTAAAAATGCGGTAATGAAGACATTGATTTTACTGTAAATGAATTTTCTTGAATCCGTTTGTGGACAAAGACATTTCGTAGTACGAAAACCGGCCCCAGAGGGCTGGTCGGTACCTAGAAAATCGTTGTATACGTTTATCCACAGCCTGCTCTGCCTATATAAATATTTTGCGCCCCATTCGTTGATGTTTACTTCGTATATATTTTGTACGAACGAGTATTTAGAACAAAGGAAAATTCAACTGGTACGTGAAACGCAGGCTCATTGCCACTTTTACATTATTTTCCCAGATTATATTATATTCCTTTGGGTTTTTGTGTATATTATGGACAGGTAATAATTTCTGGCTGAAAATTCCAAAACACATAATTTTCATGCCACAAATTCTGATTGTTTAATTTTATCAGAAGGGACTGTAATAAATGATAATAATGTACAGAAGGGACAATTTAAAAAACCCCCCTCTGTTTGTAATAAAGGGATAAAGCTAAGGTAATACAAAAAAATTTCCCATTATCGACATGAAATATGAGCCAAAATGGAAATGATTCCATTCAATATAATAATTGTAATGATTTAATCATAGTGGGCCACCCTGTATACAATTTTTACAATTCTTTCTTTGAACCGTCTTTGTAAACTTTGTTATAAAATGCAATTTAAAAACGTTTTCAGTACAATATTATTTTTTCTCTCTTAAAAATAATAATCAAGTGGTTTATAGTGTGGATTTTGAACAAAAGTTACAATATTATATACAGAGAGTTCTAGTTGATCGTGACCCAGTTGCAGTTTTTTGAACTCAAACCACACCAACTTCAATATTATTATTATAATACATACACACTCAAATATATAATATTATACATATATATAGAAAGAGAGAAGAGTATATAGAGAACAAAACACCAATTCAATTTTGCAATCATTTTAATTTCAAACTGACTACACTATTATTATCATACAAATTAACCATTAATAATAATAATAATAAATGTATGTTTGTACATAATATATGGATATAAAAAAAATTGCAAAAAGAGAAAAACAAGTGTCACATACATAATTTTAATCAAATTTATAATAAATCAACACTTTTATTAAAACTAAATAGAGCAAAATATAAATATACAAAAAAAATATTTTTTTAACTGAAAAACTCCAAAACACATGTTAATATATATGTTTTTATTGTTCTTTGTGTCTGTTTTTTTACTCCGTTTTTCTTCTTGCACGGCACAGGTCCGGCTTCATAAAAATCTTCCGACAACCCTCATAAACAATAAAAAAATTCATTTAAAATTAATTCCTATACCGTATATGTAAATTGTTTTTGTAAATAAAATAATTAAAAAAATTAGTGTGTTATACAATTAATTCTTGTGCCGGTTCTGTGCTCTTAACCGACCACATTACAGTTATTAAGAGAAAGACTAGGCAACAGCTGATGCCAGTTTACTCCTCCACTAACTTACTAGATAACAACAACTAGATTCTAGTAAGACCCGTTCTGCAACTTCTTGGAGAGCATTTTCTATTGCCATCTCGCTTGCGCTTCATCATATGTGTGTGTTGTCAGGTTTTTTATGTATACAGGGTGTTTTACAACATTTTCTTTATTACAAGAAATCAAAATGAGATTTTCTACAAAACTCTGAAATAAGTCGTTACAAACTTATGATACACCATGTATACACTGGATTCGTAGTTGAATCTTGATAATGTTCCAGTTTCTCTCATTTAATAAGTACAAATGTAACATAATCACCTGGTATACACACAAACACACGAAAAGATTTAGAAATGTGAAAGAATACGGATTTTATCTAGAACAATATGTAATAAAGGATTTTTACAATTTTTTTCAAACTATCATTATTTTATAAAAAAAAGCACGAGTTCAAGTGAGTTTATTATATGTATATTTTTTTTTGTTATCAATTAGACATCTACTGATTTAAATAAATAGTATTAATACTTACTATGATGATTGTATGAAATAATTCGTAACGTGAATGATAATCGAATGTCAGCCAAAAAACGCTTCTTATTTTCTAAATTCACTTTTTCGTTTTGAATTTAATTAAAAAAATATAAATATGTTTATATATATTATTTTTATACAATTTGTGGATAATAATATAATGTAAAAATAATTATTTATAAAAGTTTTATTTGCCAAATACGCCATTCTGGTTGTTGACTTTTTTTTATTTCTATAATAATCGATTACAAAATTAAAAAAAATAGATTCTCTTTTATGAAAATGTACAGTAGCAAGTACTGCCAGTAGCTTGATTATAAATTCATTACTTACACAGAAACTTTTCGAATATTGTAATGTTTAAGAGTTTACTTTCTAGTTTCTCTAAGCCAATTTAGTATACATAGTAAATTAGAGAGAGAAAAAAAACTGATTTTATTGCCAGGATAGTATTAGTAGATATTTTTTTTAAATACATCAAAGTATATTTTTTCCAACCAATTAGAAAATATTTTTAATATATACCGAAAATTATATAAAAAACCGATTCATCTTTTCTCTAAGTTTTTATTTATTATAAATACAATCAACAGTTTCATTGAACTCTTTCCGAAAGCCTACACTTTCGATGACGTAAGTCAAATTTTAAATAAATTTTAGTTAAAATGAAAATTTTTCAAATGCCGATTCTGGAAAAACTTTTAGTCCAAATTAAATTCTATAAACTATTTTCTATTCACTAAGCCTAATTTGATAATTTCATTTAAAAATACTATTTGTTTCAAAAAATTTTGGAAATTAAATTTTTTATTCAACTTTTTTCAAGTCATTTACATGCAAATTTTTAATCAGACGCCATTTTGTTTCTAGTATAGCTAGAAACATCTAATAAAAAGTAGTTTATAGAGGAATGTGGGGAAAATACACCTGTGAAAATTCATTAAGATTCGTTCATTAGTTTAGGAGATATGGCCACTTAAAGTTTTTGAATTTGAAAAATTTTCTTGGTTTAATTTTTAATTGCAAATTATGGCCAAACTACAAGTCCCAGTGAACAACTGACACGATAATTGAATTTATTGTGTCTATATCCATTAAACAGAATAGTTGTTTTGTCAAAATTCGCAAAAAAATTTTTTCGAGAAAAAAAACTGAATCGGTAAAAATTTTGCAATTCTCGTTTTTCGCTATAATTTCCACAATTTTCCGAAAATTGTCATGGAAATCACTCATTTTAATAGATATTGGAATGACGCATCTAATAAAGCTATTAGTTTTCCTCTAGGATTAACTAGGATTAACTTTTATTTCGTGAGCACTTTTATAGAAACATGCTTTTTTTTTGGTGGTTGGTCGGAAAACGGGCTACAATTTTTCTCCTGTGATAGATGTATTAAATTTAATAAATGAATTATGAAGTGTATGGATGTATTAATAACCCTGTTAAAACTCCGATTAATAAATTTTTTATGAACGTTTAAAGATGGAAAAAAATTTGTTACCAAAAATTTACAAAATTTTCAAATGCAATTTTTTCAAAAACTACAACTCTACATTGAAATCTGTTGACGGATTTAACATACTAATGTCCAAATTAATAAGAAACAACACCAAACACGTCCCCATATGCAAAATTGAAATTTTCGACCCTCAAAATTTCAAAAAAACTGAAAAATTTGAAAAATTCAAAATAAACTTTTCTGGACTTAAAATGAAAAATCCCACATATATTAGACGTTATTAGAGTTCTTAATAAAAAACAATCATTTAATTTAATAAAAAAATTTTTCGACCATTTTCAAAATTTCTGTGATTTTTTGGTAAAAAAAGTAGCAATTCTGTGCCTTTAGTAGTAAAAATATGGCTCTAGACCATTTGTTATCATAGGAGGAATAACAAAAACAAGAAAAAATAATTTTAAATAAACTTTTATTGACAAGTGATTTTATTTTTGTTATTACATTTAATAATCTTATTTATACATATATGTATATAACTATGTAATATAATATATATTTTCAATTATTATTAATAATAAATTCTGACAAAGTACAAAAGCTGTACGTATAAGTACTATCACACAATTATCTTGCCTTAAAATAAAAAATAATAAACAAATTAGTCAATAATACTTAAAATGAAATACTGAAATTACAGATATACAGAGTTC
>SSSI01008478.1:0-18524 GCA_004796505.1 Oryzaephilus surinamensis | reverse complement strand
GTGAATATATGTAACTGTAAAAAGTTGTACAACAATTATAAGAAATTTTTTTACTTGACATGAATCTTTTCCACCATTAATAAAACCAGCACATATCATTCTGTCTGTAATGCTGACGAAACCATAAGCTTGAATACAAGTGTTTTGGCTCTCCAATGGCACTTCAACGGCTCTTAATTGTTCGCTCATTTTTTCATCTGAGTTAGTGGTGAAACCCCAACCTGAAACCACTCCCAGTGTTCCTGGCTTCAGGACTTCGTCCTGTGCTGGCAACTTCACTGGCTGTATTTTGTCCGAAAATCTGTTAAGAGGATAATTTGAGTGGACTCTTTTGTAGTTGCATTAGGATTTTATTATTTGGGAGAGAAATTTGGAATATATGCATACAATGTTCTCTCGACTTGAACGAAGAATAAAATGCGAGTCTTACTTCTTTCAATTGGGTAACAGTGGTAATTGTTTACATTTTGAATAATCACTCTTATTCATTATCTATAGTTTATGTTGTCAGGTATCTACAAGAACAAGAGTTGAGAAAACTTACTGTAATGGCTTCTCTAATTTTAGTATAGATATGTCATAGTCGTGAGATCTGTGCCTGTATCTAGGATGTAAAATAGCTTGTGTAACGAAGACAATTTCACCGCCTTTGTCTTTCCATTCTGAACCGGCTCTTACAGAAAAAGAACCGTTGTGAACGATGCAATGGGCTGCAGAAAGAGCCACACTTGAACTTATTAATGCAGCCCCACAAATTGGAATATCATTTAATCGAAGTAATAGTTGATAGGAATAATCTTCTATGTGTACTTGAGAGCCTCCTACTATACGGGAATTCAGACATTTCGAATTTGCTGAAAAAATTGAAACGTTTTCTGTACAATAAAGAAAATTTATAAGTGTGTGTGATAAACTTTAATTTATGTTGCAATTTATTTAAATTTTTATGCGACTTGTCATAGAAAAGTGTTATCTGTACATGTATTTAATTAGTGCAATATTACAATTATTATTTCAGGGACAGCTTTTGTTTTCACAATTTTATGGTAAAAAATATAAAAATTACCTAGAAATACATCATTCATATATGTATAATTGTATGTCTCCACACAAATATAAAACAAAAAAAAAAGGTTTTATGCAAGTTACAACTTGTAATATTGATCTTAAATATTTGTTTTATTCAATTTTGACAAAATTTTTTTAAAGAGATTTTGATCGAAATATTGTAAGCAAATTTTTCTCTAAGTCTAAACCAACTGTTTTAAAAATACATAACGTACATATATATATAGAAAGAAATTACAAAGGAAAACGGATAAAAAGCTAGTTATTCACATTTCCTTAACTTACGTATATTTATTAGAATGAGTACAAGTAAACATTTAACAAACATACTTATTTTAAGTCAACTTGCTACTAAACTTTTTTATCAATTCATAGCTATACAATATTAACTAATAATAGTGTATACTTATATTGATAAATTGATTACCTATATACTCAAACATGGAAAAAATTTCTTTTAAACATTGCTTAATGTAAAAACTGTGCAATGATTTCAGGGTACTTACTCGTATATTCAATTTTGAAAATTTTAAAAATTTTTACTTTTTATCTGCTTTTTATCAGTTTTTTAAATTTGAATTTAGTGACTTTTGAGTTGGTCAAATTGGTGTAACCATAACCTGCCATAACCTTACAAAATAGTTAAGTACGTTTGTATACAATCTTTACAAATTTTCCAATTATTTGTGTAAAATATCATCAACTGCTAATAGATAAGTAATCTAGAATGGTAAGTCGAATTATATTGCAAATAAAAACACTTTTACTACGTTTACTATTGTATTTTTGCAGGCACATACAATTTTACTTGTACAGCCTGGACCCCATCCAGAAACCCGGACTTATTCTGACTATGAATCCGTTAATGAGTGCATGGAAGGTGTATGCAGGATTTACGAAGAACACTTAAAACGACGCAATCCAAATACACCTACTATCACCTACGATATTTCTCAGCTTTTCGATTTCGTGGATCAGGTATTATGCGGCGACTTAATATTCAATTAAATAGTCAAAATTGATTTTTTTAGCTAACAGATTTGAGTTGCTTGGTTTATCAGAAGTCGACAAACACGTACGCTCCGTATAACAAAGATTGGATCAAAGAAAAGATCTATATATTGTTGCGACAAGCAGCTGGTCATGTACAATAGAAATAAAAACAATTTTGCGTTTAACTTTAAGTTCCCATTTATAAACTAATAGTACGGAATATTTAATTTTTAATTTGAAACTCCTTTAAGTGTTGAATAAAGAACTTTGTATTAAAATATAAATATCTTATCTTTATTTATATTACATTTGACTATATTTTCCTTTATTGTTGTGGAGAATTTATCACTCCCACAAATAACAACAAATAAACTGTTTATCTCTACATTATTGAAAAATGAACGAATGTATTGTTCACAAAGTTTTTGTTTATGTATTGTTTCGTTAAATTTTTCAGCAACATTTGTAGCATCTTTTAAAAATACTTCATAGCTGAAATTCCAGTAAGATAAGAAGTTGTACAAATGGTTTCTGAGTAAAATGTTCTCATTATCAGAACAACAATAAAATAATTTTAGAAAAGTGTAACATTCCTCGTTATTGAGAATATTGGAAATTATATTGAAGATTGGCGCAATTCCTGTACCTTGAGCAATGAACAGAATGTGTTTAAAGTTGTAATTAATTTGAAATTCGCCGTAGGGTCCTCTCCATAAAGATTCTTCACCAATTTTTAGATTCGACAAATAATTGGACATTTTTCCATTTGGCAATAACTTTACAAGAATTGTAAAGCTAGAACAATCTTCTTCATTTAAATTCAATGGGGTGTACGCCCTGGTGAAGCTGCCATTTTCAAGAGTGGCTTTTAAAAGAAAATATTGTCCCGGGTTGAAGAACAGTCTCTGATTTATTTTAGGGCTGATGGACGAATTGTGGATTTTTAAGTATTTAAAGGTAAAAAAACGAACCGAATGGGAAACAACCTCTACTTTCTTAAGAACAAAAGTACTGTAGGAGGTAAGGGAAATGCAGTTTTGTTGAGGTACATCTTTGAAATTTTTTAATCGGTTTTTGTATTTTTTAATTTGCTCTTCATAAACGTCTAATATGCAAGGATTGCAACCAGAATTACAACAGTCTGCTATATCCGGCTTTGTAGGAGGAGAATCCATCTGGAACATATTCAATATTTATATGTAAATCAAATTTCTCATAATTTACTTTTTTTTCTTTGTTTTTCTCTTATCTAGAATTTTTCTCATATTTTTATTTGATTTAACCTAAAAAAAGAACTCTACACGCTAAATTCTTCTTCTTCCAATTCATTATTGATATTGGCTCTACTGTGCTAGTTCCCTAGTTCGGTCATCTGTTGTCAACTTCACTTCTCTTCGGCCAACTCAGTAATCATGGCGGTTGGCAAAAATAAAGGTCTCTCGAAAGGAGGCAAAAAAGGTGTTAAAAAGAAGATGTAAGTAAATAATATTAATTTATTTTGTTGCTTTAACTTATTATTTAACAAAGTAATATGGTAAATTAGTAAAATTTGTAACGATGGCTTAAAAATTTTTAGATCAAGCATTTACATGCTTAATGCAGCCTGAAACTACAATTTGGAAAACAACAAATTAACAAATCAATTTTATAATTATTATCTATTCTTTAAAGCTCGTAACTGTTATAATTTTATTTACGTATTTAAAACAATTTCTTTGTAATATATATGTTGTCTTTTTTGGTTATGTTAGAAAAATTTTCACGCCGAAATTTGTTTTCAGTGTGGACCCTTTCACAAGAAAAGATTGGTACGATGTGAAGGCCCCATCAATGTTCACCAATCGCCAAGTGGGCAAAACTCTAGTTAACAGAACGCAAGGTACCAAAATTGCCTCTGAAGGTTTAAAATCCAGAGTTTTTGAAGTGTCTTTAGCTGATTTGCAAAGTGATTCGGACGCGGAGCGTTCATTCAGAAAATTTAGACTCATCGCTGAAGATGTGCAAGGTGAATATCTACAATTTCAGTATATTTTCAATAAAAAGCTATTTTGTATTCGTATGATGAGAAATGCTCAGCTCGCATTGACACATACATGATGAAACATTGTTCCCTAAACGACGCAATTGTTTTACTGTCTGATGAATACAATAATTAAAAAATAGAGATTTTTAACGACTTTTTCCGGTCTTTTTTAACAAATGTAACATGTTGCAGGACGTCACGTTTTAACGAATTTCCATGGAATGGATTTGACTACCGACAAATTGAGATCTATGGTGAAAAAATGGCAAACGCTCATTGAAGCATCAGCAGACGTGAAAACTTCCGACGGTTACTTATTGCGTGTATTTTGTATTGGATTTACAAATAAGGACCAACTGTCCCAGAGAAAAACATGTTATGCACAACACACTCAAGTACGTTCCATTCGTAAGAAGATGGTGGAAAGCATTACTAGAGATATTCAAGGCAGTGATTTGAAAGAAGTTGTTAATAAACTCCTTCCGGATAGTATTGCTAAGGATATTGAAAAAGCATGTTACGGTATCTATCCTTTACATGATGTTTATATACGTAAAGTGAAAGTATTGAAGAAGCCCCGTTTTGAATTGTCGAAATTGTTGGAATTGCATGGAGATGGTGGTAAAGGCACTGGTACGGAAGCTAGTGGTGATGCTGGTTCTAAAGTGGACCGACCAGAAGGGTACGAACCACCAGTACAAGAGTCTGTGTAAAGATTTTTCTATTATAAAATGAAAAAAATAAAAATAGTAACAAAATTGGCTAATTTCATTTAATATTTAAATACAATTTGTTAAATTGTTTGTATAAAATGTGAAGCACTAAAAAAATTTTTAAATACAAATTTTATTTCCTGTGAAAATCCCAAAGATTATTTAATCTTTGTAATTCCCAAAATATAGTTTCCTGTAGCCTGTTTTGGTTGTAGTACACATTTCATCTAAAAGGCGTCAGTAGTAATCAAATTCTTGAGAAAATGGTGTCTTAGTGAAATTCCAAACGATCTTATTTTAAAATTAAAGTGTACTAAACTACTATAAGAAAATATAAAATATTAATTATTCTGATGTATAAAAATTAATTCGAAATACTTCATTTTTCGTTACCTATTTTCCTTTATACTTGTCGTTTATTTGTTCCACATTTCAAGTTCCCTCCAAAAAAGAACAAAATTAAAATTTCATTATATTCGAATGCAAATCGTAATAATTACGTGTTCGTGAAAATAAAATCGGTTATTCTGAATTAATGATATTTATTTTCATGTTTAAAATTGAATATACAATTTAATAAAACAGAAGTTATAGATTTTTCTTTATATTTGCTGCTGGTAAATCCAATTAAATTAATAGTTTTACAGTCGGTTTGAAAGTTTTTATTAAACTTTTAAATTTAATTATGTTTCAAAAAAAATTAAAATAACGGCTCATAAAATAAACTTATAATATCCATGCGCGAAAGAATCCGCGAAATTTGTTTGGTATAAAATCCGCAAGATGTCTCAGTGCTTAAATTCGCGAATTACCTTCTCAGTTGTATTATGGTTTGTGTTGATTTTAGAATTTTTTAAATGAAATTGTGTTAATGAATTTTGAAATAACTGTGCACCGAAATTAATTGAAACGTTTTTCTATATGAATTTAATTTATGACCGATGGTACGTGTGAGAAAAATGTGAATTTTTTGCAACAACTATTTTAATACGTGTTGTAAGGTAAGATTTTTCGTTGACCTAATTTGCTATTTTAAGATGTAATGTATAATTTTTATTTCATATTATCTGATGTAACAGTTGTATGAAGAATGGAAATTGTGTCTATGGAGATGGTCACTTAAGAAATGTACATTTTCACAATATAATTCGATATTCGTTTTTAAGGTTAATTTCATTCAGGCACGGTATTGTTTTTGAAATGTGTATTGGTTTGAATTTTTTTATGCAAAAAATGGTTAACGGATTCTAGTTTGGTATTGAAGAAACGTATCATAAAACCACCATAAAATTCATCTAAAAACTTGGCAAACTAAATCGTTTATTTAATATGTTAAAAAAAATAATCAAAATACCTACACAGAAACTGTAAGATGGACTGTTATGTAATAATTCAATTAGAGCTTTTATTGTAAATTCACAATATGGTATACATTAAAATCACTAATATTCATCTGAGAATAACGTGTCTCTCATTGTGTAAATAATTTTTTTTAGAAATATGTATATGCAATTTCCTTCTACATGCAACTGTTCACACAGACATTTTTTCTCAACAATATTATTTCCATTTCTAACCAATTGTGTTTGAGTCTTCGAAATGTAAGGGTGTTTCCCTACATTTTATAAGCCTAGATAGATGATAGTTTTTAACCCTCCCCTAAATAATAAGAATAGAAGAACCCTCCATTTATGCCACAGTTTAGTAGAATTGTGAACCAACAAGAAATTTACCCACATTAAGTAAATTCTATCATGCCCAACAAAATTTACCACCGGAATTCAATAATATTAAGCAAATGTATGCCACGCTGACAAATCAAATATTAATTAAAAACTGATCTTTTACATTCAAATCGAATATGTTAATATGTACTTAAAATTTGATTATAAATTCTCAAATTAATCTGTAAGCATTCGAATTTATAATGTCCATTTTTTGTACATTGTATTGCTAATTAATGCTATATTTTCATTTAATAACCTGTTTAAGAATATTTTTTACAATGGTTTGATAAATTTAAACAATATTTCATCCATAATGAGCATACCTTATACATTTATTTATAGAAAAATGATTTTTATTTGTGAATTTGTCATTGTTATTATTTTCAAGTATATATTTTTATTATAATTGCTTATAAGCTCTTTATAAAAGTTGCAAATATAAAGGAAGATGCACTCTTCTCCAAGAAAGTTATTATTGTCATCATAATGCGAGTATGTTGAATGAAGCAAACTCTATTCTTGTAAGTTACATATTTATATTTATAAATATGTACTATTTTTGTGTGGGTATTACAATATAAACTTTATATTCCTTTTTTATTATATTGTACATTAAGTTTTTTTCTTGTATTGAAAAAATAATGACCAAATTTAATTGAAAATGTTAGTTAACGAAATTCCATCATGTAATTAGTAACAAATTACTACATGTATTTATTTACGTACAAATCTTCGTCACAACAACGAAAAATAATATTTGTTTTTGTATAGAAAGTCACCGTTTGTAATTAAATAAATAAATGATTATATTATAATAAATTATATTGAAAATGATTGTGCATTGAGAGTACATATGAATTTTCTCAGAAATGTTGATGGCTTTCATTTCATTCAGCAAATCAGTCACCACCTGCAGAATCCTTTGTTCCCTCGATTGAGTGCAGGTTTTCTTAAAAAATTGTATTTTAGCCAATTATTACGGTCTGTGTACAAATTCTTATTTACTAACACTGTTCGCATGAGGCCCACATACATATAAAACGCATAAAATATATCCTGTTGTATCCAACAATAAAATATTCCAAGTAAAAATATAAAATGTTTGCATTGAAATGCATTCAATATACTTATATGTATGTATATAATAAATACCCAACTGAAAGTGAGTTAGTTTTAAAAAAATATTGTAGGTATAAGGTATACCGTCTGGTTTTACATATCTGGTTTATTCAATGCATTTAAAATACATACAAAACACCGGACAAGTTCCATCAAAGCATCATTTCCAGCCTCTCTGGCTCTCCCATTCTATAAAGAGACGAAAAAAAAAACACATAAAAATTAAATGTGTAAGTTCAAAAATCCAATTGATAATTTCGACAAAAATTATTTTACACCAGACTGAAAAATACTGAAACTGGAATCAAAATAGTTGTTTGCCAACTGAATTGTATTATGTTGTATAGTTTTTTTTTAAATAATCTTTGAAAATGTTCGTTAGGGGTTTTAATCGGTGATTTTTCCCTTATATTCCCTAGTGTAATCTATTTAGTGTCACATTCTCAGTACAGTATAGTTTAAATGGGGGCTGATCCAGGCAAATTAACGTGAAGAAAAAAATCAAATGAGTCAGTTGGTATATTTTGTAGGATTTTCTGGTTTGGTTGAACATTTTGATAAACATTTAATTTTTATGTATGTGGAAAACAACGGTTTTTGTGGTAATTAAAAAGAATGAGAAAATTTGTCAAGTTTTGATGTAGGGTTTTTTAATTTCTAATTTTTTTTTTAACTATATTTGTGGTAACTAATTACATAGCTATTTATATTCTTTTTTACTATAAAATATAAATTGCAAATTTAATTTAAAATAACGTTATCTACATAGAATTATTATAATTTTTCCAGAAACAATGTGAAATGAATTTTTGCAACAATATTATTATTAATATTAATACAGATACCTATGTACTTAAAGTTTATTTTGTATATTTCGTATAGAATTAGAAAGGGTAAATAATTATCTAAAATTTAAATACATTAGTGTGTTTTCTTTTCTAAAATAAAAGAACAAATTGCAAATTTCTAGAAAAATAATTATTTCAAAAGATTGAACATAAAGCCAATGTGTGGAATTTATGCTATTGGATTTATTTAGATAAATAACATAAGTAATTAAGTATTAATTATGTATTAATATAACAGAAAATAATAATAGTAATAGATAATGTATATTTAACAATAAAATTTATATCAAAAAGCATGTTATTAAAATGAAATACATACTCGAACCTAGTGTAATTAATTAAAACTTGTATTTTTATATTTTGTAAACATCCATTTCAAATTAAATAAATATTTTATATACATATTAGAAATAATTGAAAATTTTCATTTTTCGTTTTGCAAATTGTAAAACGCTTATTTTCTCATATATATGTAATATAATGCGAGTAGGTATGTAATACTCCTAATTGGTAATTTTTAATCAACAATGTTAAAATTTTAATTGGAAAACTAGTTGAACCAAAAACTTTAACATAAAAATGATAAGTGTTATTATTAACATGAAATATTTGTTATTAAAAATCAATACATGTTTACTTGTATATCAGAATTAAACATTTTCAGCGAGATAACAGATGACAGAAAAAACGTAGCGGGAGTTTTTGAAATTTTGAAAAATCGATTAATTTTTATTGGTGTTTAAATAACTGACATTTATTCGAAACACCAATAGAGGAGCAAGGATTTTAAGGAAAACGCGACGCAACCCGACTACAGCCGACTGCTGTGGTCCAGTTCCGAGCGAATATAAATTATTGTAATATCAAAAATAGTTACGAAATTACATTCATAAATTTTATCAATTCGATAACATCTGTTCGTATTTCAATTCACAAATTATAGGACTAGATAACCAGAAAAGCATGAAATTGAGATCTATTTATCAAAACTAAAAAAATAATGTTTGATATTTTAATTCTGCCAACAAGTTTTAATATTTGAAAACTAATTGTTAATTTCAATGCTTCAAAATTGGTGAATTGACTTTTTTCCTGTTTTAATACCATCATAATAGTTGAATTTGTAAACTTTTTCCACAATTATCCAACTGAATTTAATTAAAAAAAAAATTCCCGTGCCTTGATTCAATTACTTTTTCATACAGTTGAATTTTTCACCTTTTTATACATCATCACAAATAAATCACACGCTGCCAAGTTGGCCGTTGAATAGATAAAATCAAATTAGCATAACATTAGCTGAAACTTATGTCCATTACTATCAAAATAAACCATTTTATGTATATGTAAATATAGTAATACCTGTAATACAATTTAATATATGTATATAGACGTGACAATATAGAATAGTCGGTAATTTCGTGCAAAAAGGGGGGTTAATAACCTTTTTCGTTATATAATTTTTTTAAAATATATAGACAATTATTGAATGTCTGTTGGAGGTACATATAAGAGGAGAAGAGTGAAATAAAAGGCAAACAGGGTGGCGAGATGTATAACGAAACCACGACGACAGAACGACGACGTGCAAACGTCTGGTAAAGCGTCTAGACGGAAGATAACTTTTGTACCCCCGATCAATACATGCTATGTATGTGTGTCTGTGTGCGAATGCACGATATCCAATCCTAACATAAATGCAGTTACGTATTTAATGTGTCCGTAAATGCCGTTTATATATTCTACAATATTATTTTGGTGGCAAATTTCCATCCAGGTGTACAACCGAGCTTTATCCTAATTAAAATCACATCACATTTGTGTATGAGATGTTTCAATTTTGATCATCGACATTGATAATGACATTGCCTAATACTAGATATTGATGAGTTAATTTACTTTTGTAAAAAGTATGTACCTGCATAGTTTTCATTGTTATATTATATAATTACAAAAATTATTTTAGAGATACATGTAATTCATAAAAAAATGTTAAAATTGTCGAAAAACTGACAATAATATGTATATTGATTTGTACAAATGTGTTTAAATACAATAATGATTTGTTAGTTTCTTTATTATTATTTGTATAACAAAAACTGCAGTTGGCCATGTGTGTATAAAAATAATAAAATACGTATTATTGGAGAATATGTATGTACGTTGTGAGGCAATTATGGGCCGAGAAACCATTGTTGCCCCCTCGAGCTTTCACCAAATTATAACTTTTAAGTTTTCCGTAAATGAATGCCAATTTTTAAATAATTTTAAAATGGTCCTGATGCCATAATAACGAAGATCAATATTACTGGCAATCGGTTGAATTCGTACCTCTTCGATGTTCCAAGTTAACGTACTGTCTGTAACGAAAATTGAATCAAAGAATCCTGAAATTTCCCTATTTGAAAATCCTGCATATACCTAATTAATTCAGTAACAATTATTTAACCATGTTTAACAGATTATTTAGTAAATTGTCATCGTGTTACGATTTGTTTTTACTACTATTATAAATATTATTTTTAGAAATAATAGTAAAAAGGCTTTAAACATTTATATCGTATTGTATCTTAAGAATCCTCTAGAATAGTACATAGCAGACAGAGTAGAGTGCGCCATAGTAGCAGGATTATTTCTAGTCACGGATTGCGCCGCGACCTGCACTTGCATATGCATCGGCGAGTGCAACTCGGGTAGGTCGTTGATAGACCCATAAACAAAAAAAAAAAGGACAAAAAAAATTAACAAAATGTCTGCATAACATGAACTTGCGTAGAATGCGTTGGCGACCTAAAATAGCCTTAGTCTTTTGTTTCCACATGCGAAAAGTGCATTTTGTGTGCAGTTTATTGTGATTTTTAAAAATATATTGAAAGTGTTATTTTTTGTTGAAAGAAGGCTGTGCCTTAATACTTGGCGGAGTGAGTGTGAGATAAAAGTGTTTTTTTTTTAATAATAATACAAGTATTTTATTATTTGAATGTCTTTTGTTAGAGGGTGAGTTTTTTTGTAACTTTTTTAGTAATTTAATAATTTTTTATATAACTTTGTACTCGTATATATAGAACATTGCTTTGTGCGCTTTAAATTTATTTGCGACGGAATTTATTTAAGATAATT
Source organism: Oryzaephilus surinamensis (assembly GCA_004796505.1). NCBI lineage: Eukaryota > Metazoa > Arthropoda > Insecta > Coleoptera > Silvanidae > Oryzaephilus > Oryzaephilus surinamensis. Next base: position 6,913 of record SSSI01008478.1, on the reverse strand, counting down.
TGTTTGATGTAAAAAATTTGAAATGCGTTTTGTATTATTTTTTCGAAAAATTATCGTTACTTATGAAACATGATAAATGGAAATCGTTAAATTTCTTTTGTGCGAATATGTATAGGTATAAATTATTTGGTGTGGAAGATGTTAGGTTTAGTTTATGAAAAAAAAAATTAAAAGTTTGTTGAAAATTATTCAATGTATGCAACATATACAACTTATTACAAGTTCAGCCTACATAGGAATGTCAAGATCAATCAATTCTGTTACAATTACACTATACGACATTTACAAAATGATTTTGTTTTATAAAATTACTTATCGATATTTAGGTGAGTTTTTGAATAAATTCAATATTGTGATTAGAGTGTCGATTATAATATTTATTATTAAAATCGGTAATTTAATATCTATATATTATGTAGTTTTGTTTTCTATTTAGAACGAAATGAACTTTTCCACAGCTTTTTCTAAATTTGACGTCATATCGTTTAATATTCGTTTTTATTTTACAAATTTAATATAAAAAAATATGTAATTTTAAACTTTCGTTAGTTCTAAAGCCAAGTTAAAAGTACAAAAAAAGGTTTGCCGATTTAATAAAAGCTTTTCATATACGGGAAAGGGAAGCGAAAGCGATCATACACGAAACTTAAGGTTTTTGAAAAATAAAAAAAATTAGCAAATAGCTAAACATTACATTTTGAGTATTATCTTTTATATCGAATACATCTACAGTAAAATTGCAATTATGTATATTTCTGTATGAAGTATTAAGAAAAATATATGTAAATTATTATTTTTTTTATATTATTATTTAAAAATTGTTATTTTTCAACAATTTGTTTTCATCATTTTAGGGTATTAAAATATTTATAAATCCATTGTATAAATAATACCTAATACCTATGTGCTAGTAAAAAATGAAAATTATATACGGCTAATTCGATGTGGCTATTTTATATGTTTACCATTACATGTGTTACATACTTGCATTAGAAAATACCATTATGCATTACATATTTTAACAAAATATTTTGTAGTATACTGAATTCAGATAGGGATGAAAAATCGTCCATCTTGAATTATGACGTTTTTTAAAATTATCCAATAATTGTTACATTTGTCACCTTATAACCTTGCTTTCGATCAATAAAATTTCAAAAATTAAATCACGTGGAAGCTGACCAATCATATTTTTTTCATCCCTAAATGAATGGACCTTAGGTACATACAGCTAGATATACATATACAAATAAATATATTTTTATTTTTATATTTTAACATTATTTATTTTTTTAAAAATATGAATGAATCCTTTTTTAAAATAAATAAATACAAGGACTACAATATTTTTGATTATGTAAATACACATATAATATGTATATATGTACTGCAGTTTATTTTGTCTGGTGGATTAAAAGAGGTATTTTCCCGAATGGATATATCTACATACATATGTGTGTATAGTTACTTAAAAAATTATTCGAAATAATAACAATATTTGAAATAATTATACGTATGTTAAATTAAAATTACTTCAAATTTGTATTATAATATAAATAATATAGCATCAATATGTATGAATATTAAAAAGCTGTACCTATTCACTATTTCTTTAAACTATTCGATAATAAGAAAAAATTAATTTTAGTCAAAACTGAAAAACGTGAACTAGTCATACTGATCTAATTAAATTGACGTGTTTTAGTACCTGTAATATATAACATGATAAATAATTAAGTACAAATGTATTACTCGCAAATCGCAATATTTATAACCATAAAGATTTTCCTTTTAGATAAAATATACCTTCAATTTTACAAAAAAAAAAAATGCTGTACTTTGCCCGAAGTGTGCCTTTCCATCCAGTATACCTACATATAGAGTCATATATAGACGTAAGATAAGTATTATAAGTGCAAATATTGAAATAATTGTGTGACAACTTGTATACACAATCAATAAAGAACATTTTCTAATCATTTTCATATATTTTGTTTAATAAGTCTCTTAAGAAATTTGGGGTAATGCTTAGAATTTAAGGCTCGTCTACACACAGTCCAAGTCTTTGTTTTCAGTCCGTATGGTGTTTATAGTTTATTGTCCCTCAAATTGAACCAACTTCAACTTTATAAGACTAAAGACTGCATCAGATCAGACCAATTTACAGTAAACATACCTATTAAAAAATGACAACTGACACTACCTATTTAGACATATATATAGATATCAGTTTAGTTTTATCTGAACTAAAGATTATAATAGATTATGCAGACTAAAGACTTAAGACTGTACTATGTAAACGAGCCTTTAGTCTAAATATATAATGTAATATTTATCTCTTAGACTACTGGAACTTGATTATAACAAAAAAGGGGTATACATGTATGTATATCTACACTTAATATATATACATATATATAATATATGAAATGTTTATTTAGTTTTATAAATTCAAATAATGCTTGTATAAATATTAGCAATAGTGCGTTATTCGTAGGTATATACATATAAGGCATTCGTATAGATTATACATATGAATATGATAAGTAAGTATAGGTATACAAAAATAGACTTTTTAGATACACGTGAGAAGTGCTTATCAAATAAATAGGTATAATAATTTTTTTAAATGTGTATTATCATATTATGAGTATAAAATATGTACCTTATTATGCATATACTCGTATGTACTTGTTGATATAATACCTATATTTTCAGGTTATTATAGTAGGTATATTGCAAATGTAAAAATTTTTTAATTATTTTTAAAGTAGTTAAATAGGTAGTAGGTAATATAAAAATTGCAGCCAAATTGCAGTTTTTGAATAAATGATACTCCTATATGATTATATGCATATATGTACTTGGTAAATGATAAATATTCACTGTTTTTTTTTATTTTGTCTGTATTATTATTATTTTTAGTTACAAATTAGTTATTTTCGACATATCAAACTCATTATTTAAGTTTGACATAAATTATTTGCTTATAATATAAGTTTAGTTGGAAATTTTAGGGAACAAAGTTAGCACTTTTGTTTCAGATTTTGTATTGATCTTATAAGATATAAATATTATTATATTATAGTTATATTATAGAAAATCCCACAAAAAATCTTATAAGTTGTTATACTTACAAGATTATTTTTGCGATTTATGAATTTGTTACAAAAACATCGTCCTTATATTTATTAGACGTATTAGTCTGAATGAAGTTAGTGATTTAGTAAGTTTATTGTGCAAAACCTGTAAATTGAACTTAAACAACGTATATTATGTGCCATTATTCTGGCTCGAAAGAAATTTCTCAGCTTTTTTCCAGACAATATACAAATAGAGCCAAAACAGAGTAAAAAAATGATATTCTTTTTTTTTATTAAATTTTGCAAAATTTCTTGTTCCATCAATTATGTGCTATAGAAAATTATTGTTTTTAATATCCTACAATGAAATTTTCCTATATATCTGATGAAAATCATCATGCTTCTTTTGTTTCAATACTCAGTTGGTACATAAAAATATATGTATATGAATTCATTTTATGTGCATGTTTTGCTAAAAAAAATATCTATAATAAGTACATATTTCACTTTGAAATAAGATTTTCTTTCTATAATTGTATTTTTCGGTTTATTTTTAGATGCCTTTGTTTGAGTCTTGCATATTTCTTAACTGAATTTGGCAGAAATTATAAAAAATGTTTTTTATTTTTCACTTTGATTTGTACCTGCTTGTACTAGAACCGTTTTAAATCATCTATTTTCAGTGCTTTTTAAATCTAATATTGTGATAAGCTGAATATATGTGGAAGTTTTGTAGTTTCAGTTTAAAAATACATATGTAGTTGTTAAGCGGGCGAAAAAAACCTTAAATAATGTTATAAAATTATTATGGGTGATGATTTTTCATTGAAAGAGATGAGTAATGAGATTCTTTTCATATACATTTCATGTTACTTGAAGGGGGACGTAACAATAAAGTGCAGTTAAAAACGAGATTTTAGTAAAACCTCTATTGAATGGAACACATTTTGGGTATATTTTTTGTCTGTCAAATAACACCATATAATAGACATTATATGTATCTATAATATTTCTACAACATTTATTTTTCCAATCGAATTTGCTTTTCCACGAATATTTCTACGTAATTGTGATGGAAAGAGCTTAATATTGTGGATTATTTAATGCTTAATGCCCTTAATTATAGATTAAACTATTCGTATTAACTATTAATAAGCTTTTAAAACTGATGGTCAATTATTTGGACTGTGTTGAATTGAAATTCATTTATAATTAGTATTTTTAGTAAAAAAAGCTACGAATCAGTATACTATTTAAAAATATCTAACCTAATACTTAAAATAATAATTGTTAAACGTGAAATAATATTATTATATTCAGTTAAATTATAATTTTAATATCAAAATTATTAACACAATTTTTAAACTTTGTGATTATATGTGTTATCTGGATAGCGATTCTCGAATATCGACTTTAGGATTATTCGCTGTTTTCAAGTTGGCTAAAATGAACCTAACCTTATTTAAACAATCTTTAAATGTCAATTGTGTATCCATATTTCTATGGATATTGCCAACATTTAGGAAAAAAATGCAACATTTATCTGTTTTTATAATTATGAATTGTTTCGATTAAGTTTATTTGTCAAAGTCTTTATTTTCTTCAAATTCAAAAAGTATACCTATTAAATTGCAAATTTTTAACTATTTAAAAAGGTGAACATAAAACCAGGTATGTAACTCGCGTACATAATTTGTTTTATTGGCATTCTTGCAGAAATACAGCTATAATTATTTAATAGTTATTATTAACTTAACATAATTTAGGTAGGAGAAAAATGTATTTCTTTCTTGAATGTCGGCGCCATTTTTAAAATTAACTATGAAAGACTAGCTAAGACTAGGGAACCAATACCAATAGACATTAAATAAAAGCCTACTATCCCGCCCCATCCCATTCTTTGCTAGGCCTTATTCTTCCACTGTCAAAATAGAGGGTTGAACTCCCTAACTGAATTTCATTTTAACATCTATATTGTAGAGGGGTTCAAATTGCATTCCAAATGTCCTTTTGCTAGCCTGATGCCTTATTCAGTTAGAATAAAATTTTATGCAAAGATATGCATACAAAACATATACTTGCTGTAGATTTTTGTTTTTGGAAATACCTACTTGCGATTTAATTGACTATTAAAACTAAGAAATATCATATAATAATAGTTGAGGATTATGAGTTGCACGAATGTAGAAATGCAAACCGGAATCAGACAAAAATTAAGACTTTAGTTTCGCAATTATGAATATTATTAAAATCTTGCCAAGACTTCTTAGTTTTAATAAAAACTTGGTATTATTATGCTAAAAAAATTCTATTGCATTATTGTTTTGATTTGATAATCATAAATTTCAAGAAAATTGCTGTGTTTAAAATAATATAAATAGGTATGTATATTTTTATTGAAAGAAAAAATTTAATGAGTCCATTTGGATTTGGCAGAATTATGAAAAAATTGGCATTCAATTAAATGCTTATCATATTATTATAATAAATTTTACTCTAAATTTAATAATCTAAGATATTTAAATATTTAATGTCCTATCTACCATATATTATTGCTGTGATTTTGGAGCTAATTAGTTGTAGATAAGCTAGGTAATAATAGATACACCTAAATATAATATGTAATACCATTGAACTTGTGCATTTTTAGAATTAATAAAAAATCCTCCAACTGGCTTTGTCATTATACATAATATATGTCGTAGCCACAATGCAAAATCCGCTTCTTTACAAAGAGTCTAGTCACATTTCAAAATGTTTTGTTCCTTCTTTTATAATACAACAACCAAAAAACTTCAACTGCTGTACATACGTAGGCCACTATTTAAGTTTTGAGATACGAATAAACAAATAGTGCTAGTCATTTGTTTTTTGTGTGTAATCAATTTATACACTTTTCTGACAAACGTGTCAAAATTTGGTTCAAATTGATTGAATAATAAATGAAATGTAGCCTTTTAAAAAAAATCAAAATCTCAAAATGGAATACATATTTTACGCGCCGGGACGTCAGAGCAATAAAATTGTATAATTTCAAACGAGGCTTGTCACCGGAAAACTGTGTCGAAGAAATGAAAAATGTATTTGAGGACGAAGCACCAAGCCGTAGCACTGTGTTTCGGTGGTATTTACAGTTCCAGCGTGGTATCTACAAATTGCGACGACGATGTAAGAACAGGACAGCCTTCAACAGCCGTTTCTGAAGAAAACATCATTGCTGTGAGAAAACTGTTGAGTGACGACAGAAGAATTACATACGAAAAGATTCAGCGGACATTGGACATTAATGCACCACAAGTTCACAAAATTTTGTATTTGCATTTTGCATGGAGCTGCAAAAATTAAGACCAAACTCAGGGCTGAACACTTGGTGGTTAACATCATGACAATGCACCGGCTCATAAGCGGCTCTCACAGACAACTATTTAAGTCAAATTGATTACCACTACTTGGACATCCTCCGTATAGTCCAGAACTTGCACTTTGTGACTTTGTCTGTTCCAAGATCAAGGACCGGCTTAAGGGGCCTAAATTTTCGTCAGATGACGAAATTATTGGTGCTTGGGAAGATGCATGTCAAGAATTAGATCCAGATGAATCGACTAAAATTTTTGACCAGTGGTTTTCGATAATGCAAAAGTGTATACATAAAAACGGCATTTATTTTAAAAAATCTTGAAACACAGTGGCGTATCTCAAAACTTAAATAGTGACCTACGTATATGTAGTAACATTCCGGGTCTATTAGGTACGCTATCAAATTAAATAAGGTAACTAATAACTTAGAGAATATAACGCCGAACGACAAATGTCATCAGTTTGTTACAGTT
>SSSI01008475.1:0-29528 GCA_004796505.1 Oryzaephilus surinamensis | reverse complement strand
AACTAGATAGTGCTACGTAAACCTAGGTAGTAGGTAGTGGAACGTTGCCTAGGTTAATATAAATTTTTAACATTCAGCTTTATTATATAAGAAAGTGATTATCGTTAACAACAAACAAAAACAAAATTTGGGATTATAAACCATTCCATTCGTCCAATAACAAACCAATAATCCCAAATTTTGTTTTTAGCAAATGTTAAAATGCGATTTCATCTTAATTTAAATACTTTTGAAAATATTAGTCGTAAATTTTTTAATAGAATAATCAGCCTGATTCTATAAAAAAGTGATTAACAAAGTTATTAAAGTTTATGACTTTATTAATTTAAAATCTGTTGTAATTGTTATAACCACTATAGCAAATATTGCTAAAGTAACTAAATATAACTAAAGATGTTACCATTTTATAACTTAAGCAATTTTTATGAGAAAATATAATTAGATCTTTTTTTAAAACTTAATCACTATTGTAATTTTCCATTTGTTAACGACAATCACTTTCTTATAGAATAAAGCTGAATGTTTAAAGGTCTATATAAACCTAGGCAACGATCCACTACCTACTACCTAGGTTTAAGTAGGACTATCTAGTTATCCTAGGACTACATCTATACTATATTTACCTATGACAAATTCCACAAGTTTTCAAACAAAATATGTAGTTCAGGGTCCTCCCCGGCTGCCTGGTTTATAATATCAGGAATTTTATTAAATTTATTTAAAGTAGAATTTAAAATTGGGGCAAAATCCTCTTTTTGAAGTTTTTTACCGTTGTTTTTCATCCGGCAGTATTTGACCGATTTTTTCCACTCAAGCTTAAGTGGGCGAAAAACTGCTACATCTAGAGGCTGTAAAATATGAGTAGCATTGGGCTATAGCGCCACTAAGATTTTTCCTTTATCAGAGCAAAAATTGCTTAAAGCTAAAGTCAAATGGGAAGTGTGACCGTCTAAAAACAGAATCACTGGTAACGTTACATTATTAGTTTGCAACCAAACATAAAATGCATTTACAACGTATTCATAGAACGTTTCGCCGGTCATCCATCCATTTTCAGATCGGCCTATTACCCAACTCGCAGGAACACTATTTGCTATGTTTTTTGGTAACCTTTTATAATTGAAAACTATCATTGGTGGTAGAAATTCCTCGGACGCGCAACATGTGATGAGGGTAGTTAAACATTCTTTTTCGTCATTAGTTACAAACGAGTAAACAGTTTTTTCGCCTCTTTTTGCTAATACTTTATTATCCTTTTGGTTTAAGAGGAATGCAGTTTCATCACAATTGAAAATACGGTTAGGATCTGAGAGAACTTGGTGCAGATTAGAAATCCTCTAATTTTTAACTCGGTGACACTTGCTCTTGAAGACGTTAAATTTTGCGAAACTCTACTTGTTAGTTCTGGGTGACGTTTAAGAAATGACTCATACCAATGCCTTCCTGGTCGCCCATTTGTAAAAGAATTTGGACGCTTTAAATTTTGTATTAGAATTTTAACGCTATCGAGGAGCTGGTCTTTCGTAGCAGGAAATCCACGATCACTAATACAAAAAATCCATTTCACCAGTAAGGCTTCCTCATCTTTGGTGAGAATTGTATCCGGGCCAATTTTCCTTTCTAATGGCGTTTTACCTTTAACTTTATCAGTTAAAGTGGATCTTGGAACGCCAAAGTGTCTGCTGGCTTTAAAAATAGTCATGCGTTCTTTTACAGCATTTACGGCTGCAAGCATAGTTTTTTCGGAATATTGGAATCGTTTAGACATTTTGAAAGTATGTAAATACTTAAGTATTTATTTTTCGTAGCGTTTTTCCTATAAAAATGAAAGATATCAAGTATTGTACGTATTACCGACACAAACATGTACCAACTATCGACTATCAATAACAAAGAAGTCATACTTAATTTCTATTCAACAAACCTACTGCCGATAATTGGTACATTTTTATCTTTTGCTATCTTGCGGCAAAAATTTAAAATTGTAAGCGATTACAAAATAAACTAATCAATAGAAACACAAAAGTTTTACGTAAGGTTTTGCACCATCTATCGTCACTAGTGACGATAATTAGTACATAGTATTTTTTATATGAACCAAATATCGTCACCTATTTAACTGAAGAAATTTTGAGATTTTTAAGTGTTTTGTTAATCGAAAATGATCTTATAATTAATATAAAACCCAAAAATAATGTTTCTTCCAATAATCGTGCAATATTTTGGCATATATGAACTGAATATTACTTACCCCCGTCTTAGCACAATTCATTAACAAACCCAAAAAATTGCGTTTAACACTAAAGTGACACCAAAAATGTACACGTAACGTAATTTTAAAATTAAAAGCACGCTTTATATAAATAAACTCAGAAAGAGTAGAGTTGGTATACACATTAGAAAACAATCTACGTCTCTTATTCCCTACTAATTTCTTATATTTCAACAAAATGTTGAAAAGTGAGGATGATTAGGACCGTGTCGATAATTGAGACGTTTACCTTAATTGGTATTTATTCGTAGATGAAGAAGTTATGTGCAGGTATGTGGAAGGCTTCATAACAAATCGACTGTAATCCCCGCTGTAATCTAATTTTTTTCTAATATTACAGAAAAATGGTGAATGTAGACGATGGTGATATAAATAATGAAAATAACCACACAAATGCCAGCTCAGATATGTCAATTCAAGAAGGAGGAATTAACTCTAAGGGTAAGCTTGAGCCTGATTTAATGAACTATAGATGTAAGTTTGTAACCTACTCATTCTCATCAGAAAATTTTTGGAGTGATCATACTACAAAACTTTTGCTTGACAAGTATGAGGAATATCTCGCAAATGTAGGTCCAATGAAGAAATTCAAGAAGAAAAAGCAGTTATGGGAGCAAATAGCAATGGATTTGTCTACATATTGTAATTTAAAAAAGACTGCGGTACAATGCGAGAATAGATACAAAACTATATTAAAAAGAAAAAAAAATAGTTTAAGGATAAATAATAAAAGTGGCGAGTCACCAGTCGATGTTAAATTTCAAAATGAAATTGATAAAATAAAGGCAATCGACGATAGTGTAGAGCCCGAAGTTTTGCTATCTCCTGCAAAAGAAGTTCTTAAATCGGTCCAATATAGTTCATTATCAAGAAAACGTCATCTTGCATCTGACGGTGCAGAATCTAAACTATAAAGAAAATATGAATTTTATGAGTTTGTTTCCAATAAAATTTCTGTAAACTTACATCAACGTCGTCGTATTTTTGTATTACGTCTTCTATAAAATTTTTAACTTTATACTTTGTTTTTCTCTCTGCAACGTAATTAATATAATCATCTTCATCACTACTTGAAGAAGATAACAATTCTTCTAACAAAATATTTTTCGCTAAATTTTGGAAATTCATATTTGTTTGGTTATGTTTATGTTTTATTTGGTTTTATTTGAACGTACTTACTACAATTTACATATGGAACTGTCTCCCGAGACAGTTCTAAAAATATTGCACTGGTGCGAACTCTGTTAGTGCATGTGATTGAATCGAACATATAACACTCGCTCAGTTCTGAACTGAAAACATCAATCGAATACGATATATGCACTCAGTGCAACGAGTGCATGCGAATCGAATTCGCTATTAGTCTGTAGCTTTATCGATTGAATTTGAGCGCACACTCAAGTTTTCAAATTATTTTACTGTTTCATTTTTCCATCGAAAAATAGTTTATATAAAAGGAATAACATATTTTGCTTATAATAAAACTTTTCAGTATTATGCGGGTGTAAAGAATTTTTGATTTTGACATGTTTTCTAATATTCTATCTATATGCTAACAAGTTTGCGGCGAAACGAAAGAGAAAAATGTATCGCTAATGGTCACAAGACATATTTCGCAAAAAAATTATACCAAGAATATAACAAAAAAGCGTATTTTTTTCTGTTTTCGAAACAAAAGAAAGTTTTAGTAAAAATTAATTAGTTTCATTATTATTCATTAATTAATTAAAAATTTATGACTACTTAGTTAAACATTTTCAAAATTTTAGTCAAAATAATTTTTTAAAGCCAGATTTGGAAAAACTAGTCCAAATTTAATTGTGTAAAAGGATTTACTTCATCTGGCTCTATTTTATTTTATAAAATGTCTGAGTTTTTAATTTTTGTGTATTTATATAATTTAGTATTCATAAAATGATAAAATGCTTCATAGAGAATGAATCAATTTTGAACTTTTTTTAATGAGAACAGCCTAAGCTACATAAAATAATGATTACCTAATATTTGAAAAAATAAATAAGATTAAGTTAAATAATGATATAACGAATGTTGTTCATTAAAATTAAAAATGGCATGCCATTGAATCGTTTATATTTTTTTTTTTACTTGTTATAAAGAATACGTAAATTAGAGAAGATTCATTAAAATCATAAATATAAATGAGATTAATTCTTCATTATGACAAACTCTACAATAACTTTTAATAAAGTATGTTTACGTAATTTTTAAATAATTGGGCAGATATTAAGTTTTTGCGAAAATCTAGATTAATTAGATAAATAACTTGAATTTAAATAATTAAATGAAAAAAAATTACCAATTACTAAGTAGGTCTGTAGGTACCTATATAAATTCATATTTAACCATTTATTATAGGACAGAAATTCAATCATAGTATTAGTTTTGTTATAATAGTGTTAATTAGATTTAATAGAATAGATGATTTCACGATACATGTTTAACCAATCACGTTTACCTTAATTGGATTTACATCAAAATGTTGTATACGTATTACATCTACCCTTATTGTAAACACAAAACACATACGCCTAAATTTATCAAAACAGCCCCAAACGACACTTCACTTTGTGAAAACACATTAGTTTCCCTTCTTTTAATGACTAAGTGTTTTTTTAAAACACTTTTCGCAACTTAATTTTTTTCCATTGTAAGGAAGGAGCTTTTCTTTACACAGAAAATCAACATTTTCACTGTAATTCAACAGGAGACATCCTGTTTTCTATATACACAATTTTGAATTGTCGCTTTGAATTATTTTAATTGAATTTTACGTTGAAAGTGGCTGGACTTTGCCAATTTGAATTGCTGGCTCTCAGGTGCCATTAAGCCATTGTATAGTCATCAATCATTTATTTCATACTATGTATTTATAGGATATAAAGTAGAGCCATATAAATGTAAGAAAATGGGGCCAAGTTTATAAATTGCAAATTTTATAACTTTTTGAATACATCTTTTCGTGTGGTGTTATAAAGTTGTGACAGGAAGACGAAAAACACAATGTTACCAAAGCTTCTTGGTAGGTAATTAAAGCACAATTTATTACGTGTGTATTTAGAGATTTAATTATTATGCTATTAAGTTGAATAACAAGAAAATGCAGCAAATTATACATACGTTAATATAAGCAAATCAACTATTACACGTATAGATTTAGTAAATTTCGCCAAAATATTTACTTACGTTCAAAACTATGTAAGCTGTCTAACAGTAACATTAACAAGGGTATACCAGTTATTAAATATTTAACATACCTATTAAAGTTGTTTATAAATCTGTGAATTTGTTACATAATTTATTATATATGTATGTATTTTCAGTGACAACCAAATACTCTTTAGTCATATTTCAATTGAAATGATGAAATGTTAACGTTTTAAGCAATTTCGTGTTACATACATCAATATTTACGTGTTTAAGTACTATTGAAATAGTAAATAGTTATAGTTCTGTAGCAAAATTTCACTATTTTTGAAAACTAAATAGAATTTTATCATTGTTGATCCTTGACAAGTTTGCTTGAACTTTAAACAATTTTATGTACTTTCCGTATAAATATCGAACTGGTGTTTTTATTTATTTTTGGAAAATCAATCGTAATATAAATTTAATTAAATAATTACTTTAATTAATGTATATTTAAATTTTTGTCTAGTAATGTATTAAAAAAAAAAGTTTTTATATTGAATCATGAATTTACCAACTGATGAATCTAGTACAATTTATCTAAAATTAGCATTTTAACACTGATAAATACTATTAGTGGAAAAGTTGTAACTAAACATACAATTTTTAATTAGGTACACATACATTTATGATAAAATAGCAGGAATTTCAGTTCTACAACAGAGATAAGATGATGACAAAAAAAGAGAGATATTTTTAATTTTGTCAATAAATTAATTATTAATATAAATATTATTTTAAATGAATAATATGTGTTGTAATCTTTGTAATCATTAAGTATTCTCCTGTTAATACTAAGAATAAATAAGTAATATAAATAATATAAACGTGTATTGCACAATGTTTTTTAATAATTCCGTCAGATAGACTATATTAATAAGTGCTATTATTGGCCATAACACTAAATGGTGAAATTGTTATTATTATACACTTTATCTAATTAGTTACAATCAGGTTGTTACACAAACAACTTATAATTAGGTGTGTGATTCCCAAAACTGTCAATGTTAATTTAATTTAATTTTCGTAATTTGTAATTAAGATAATCTCAGTGCAGTTTAATGAGAATAGACTTTTTTCCATGTAATATGTAAGTGAATCCTTCAAGATTGCAATTTATTTTTTATTTAAATAATTGAATAAGAAAAAATCCAGTTATTATAATTTTGAAATTAAACGAAATGATGAAATATCCGACTGGGAAGATAAATAAGTATAACATATCTAATTGAATTATTTTGTTATATACGAATTATTTCAATAAATTAAGTTGATATTTTAAGCTATAATAACTAATTTATATAATAAAAAGTGTGCTCAAGTGCGAGCTAGTCTGATTATAACATTTATAAAGAAAATATACTATCAAAGCTAACATTTAATGAATAAATTCAATTAAACTGAAGCGCGCAATAAACGTTTACTTTTCCCTAATTAGTTCTTTTGGATATATTTTTGTAGAAAAAATTCCTCCGTAAAGGATTACAGCTTGTATTTTACATTCAAAAAACGGTGTATCGGCTAATCATCCAACAGGAAGGTGAATTTTTATGAAAAAAGCAACTTTTTGCTTGTATTCTTCCTGTTTCGTGAACTCGTCATGATTACTTTTCCGCTGAAATATTTTTCAGGATAGCAAATGAAATAAAAGAGATAAATTCAAAATTCTTCAAATGTGTGGTGAGAAATTATATGTTTTTTTTTAGATTAATATTATGAAATAACATTCCTCAGCATCCACTGGATTATTTTCCATCAATGTGAGGAAAATAGTAAATGAGCACTTTTCCAATAATTGAAAGATAAATTCAATATTTTCACGAGATATTCTTGCAATTGAATAAAAAATAGTTGAATTAATTTAAATTAAACAAAAAATTAAATTTAAACACGTCCACATTCGATAATTTATTGAACAAGCAAATCGTGATTGAAAAACTAATAATTTTCATGATTTTCCATTTTTCAGGTTCATACAATGCGTGTGTCCGTTTATTTAGTATGTGCGGCACTTGTAATTGCTGTTCGTTCTGAAGATAACACAAATTATTTAGGAAGATATCTGGAACCAGTCAATATGTCACCTGATCAAGAAACAGTCAGTTATTTATTACCGAAATTAACGGCCAAATACAGACCAAACAGTGATTGGAGCGGTGTGACTGATCCACGTTTTTACGTACTTACTGAAATGGAATCAAACGATATCGATAACAACAATAATCAGGTAATTAAGTACAATATTTATGGAGAAATATTGAAATTTTAAAAAGTCTATAAAATTTTCTTATGTACACAACTAATCCATCTTTATTTTTTATTCTGGAGCGTCATATTATCTATAAAATGAAGTAAAAAAAGTCGAATTTAAGTCATCGACACCCACATTCTTCTTCAAAAGAAATATAATTATAAAACCAATCAACTCTTTGTTTCTACATCGTAATTAAATTTAGTTAAAGAATAGTTTAAGTCATAATTATTAATTATGCAGCGCTTTTTCACTGTTCAATGAATTTTCCAGTAAATTTTAATAATGCTGATGCAAGTTTTATAAGTTTTTAATAGAAAATAGACGATGTTTTTCTTTTTTTCGTAAAATATAAGTGTGTATTTTTGTTGTTTAATCTCTGGGGTAAAACTTTACAACGAATTTACGTATAGAATTGTCTTTTGTCAAGAGAGACCCTAATCCCTTACAATTTTCAACCCAAATTTAACAAGCTTCAACATTTATTTAACTAATTAGCAAATATGAATTAATTCTAACGCGTATATTATTGGTATTTTATTCTTGTTAAGAGATGGTGCCTTAGAGAAGGTAATTATTTTGAAATAAAATACACTTCAATACACAAATTGTACACGTTTTGCACCAAAAATACCCAAATTAGCAATTATACACTTTGCACAATCATTTGCACTGTTATACAGGATGTTCCACAATAACGTGGCAATATTTCTGAGTACATTTTAAGAAAAAAAGTTCAAATAAGTAAACACTTTGTACAAAAAATTTAAAGAGACACAAAGGTTTCTTTATTAAATTTCCTATTAAATAAGGCCTTTTAAATAGTACATTAACAGGTGAAAACAAAAAGTTCCGAGGGTGTAGTTTCTGTTCACCCCCATCATTAAAAAACATAGTTGGGGGTGGTCATTTTCGTTCAAAATCGGTACAAATGTGTGACCTAATAAATAATAAATTTGTGTGAAATTTCGTTTTAATATCTTCACTATTTTCTGAAATATTCAAGTAAAACTTTGTTTTTTTCATAAAACTTTTCGGACAAGTGTTTATATGAACTTTTTTTCTTAAAATGTCTCAGGAATAACCCTTTAAGATATTACCACGTTATTCTGTAACACCCTGTATACACATAAGCAGACCTACATGCAATTAACACTTAAGTTATTGTTTCTTTTTTTTAGAAAATTTCGTCTGCACAAAAACAAGTCAGAAACAAAAGATGCGATGGAAGTGGAAAAGGAAAATTTTGTAATACATTATCTGTACAGGCACCAATAGAAACTTTAAGAAATTTATATGTAAGGGAAATAATGAGGAAGAATGTACTTAGAAATAAAATGCTTTTGGACAATATAGCGAATCAACATTAAATGAACAAAACAAAAAAAATCGCTCCAAGATTTACTGAATTATTACGATATTGCCAAGATTTGTTAATAAATTAACAATGTTTATAATAAACTAGTCAAAATAACGCCAAATATGTATTAGTATTTTTAAATTATTATTATATACATATATTATAATTAAAATTATTTATAAAAATTGATGTACAGAAATAAATTATGTTATTCTATTGCATGGTCCTCTTTTTTCACATCAAAGTTTAAACTTTTAAAGTTATCCATTCAAATTTATGAATTTTATGGAAAGAAAAACTAAAATATAGGATATAAATAAAAATCCTGTCAACCTGTTTCAGAACAATATGAATTCGGAAAGAAGCAAACGAGTTGGTAGATTGGGTGAATCCGGTTCCTTGTCCATCGTCAATTCGTTGGACGTTCTTCGCAACAGACTCTTGTTGGAAATAGCCAGAAAGAAGGCGAAAGAAGGTGCTAACCGCAACCGACAGCTTTTATTAAATTTGGGCAAAAGGGCATTCCTTCATCGAGACAACACAGGATTATACGAGAATAAAGTGTAAAATGCATGTGTAGAAATTTATACAGAAATATATATATTTACCTAATCAATAAAATAAAAAATCAAAATTATAACATATAATATACAATAATACAAAAAAAAACGATGAAAATTTTATTACGTAAGCCCTTTGATTAAAATTTGCATCGCTTTTTCCAAACAAAATCATAATACCTATCTAGAAAAGGAAAATTTATTAGATCTGAAAGCAGATTCAAGTAAAATATTTAAAAAAAATGAACGATCTCTATTAATGTAGTTAGATTAATGTTTTTATTGATTATAAAAAATATTGATAGAGATAATAATGATTACTCTTCAAAAATTGTGTGAATGTTTTTGTGTTAAATGGCCTATAATTTTATTTTACAGTATTTTCATCTCTAAAATGAAATATTTTATGTAATTCATTAAATGGAAAACATAATTACATGTTTTGCGTGAATATTGTATTTTACTTTAAAAAAAATACCTATGTGTCCACTACAAATACGTTGTGACTGACAAATTAATAAATGCACCTGAACCTGAAATAAACTTTCTGGACAAAAACAACGACTATGAATTGAATTAATATTTATTTTATAGTATTTATATAGAGAGAGGAATAATTCACAATTTTTTTATTTTACATTACTATTAATATGCCTAATTATGTTACATTTATGCAATTATATTTTATAAATTATAAATAATATGTATATCTTGTACAAATAAATGTAATTATAAAAAGAAATAAATACTCTATGCATTATTCACGTATTTTGTATTATATATTTAAAAAAAATGGTAACATCGAGTTTACAAATTTTTGGTTTAATACTGGTCATTATTAATCAAAGTCTTTAACAGTTTGGGTTTTCCAAGAGAGATAAGCGTTCCATATAATTGCTACACACTGTACCAAAACGACTTGCCCATGTAATGGTACAAAATAAAAATTAATTAATTGTACAGCCGGCCATATTTTATAGTTCGTCAATAAAATATCACGATATTTGTGTTTCAATTCGAATTTAGCTTTTTCTAAGCTACCACCCTGTATTAGTTGCAATGCGCAAATAAATGCAACAAGAAAACTGGGCGCAAATAAAAGTTGATCGAGCGCAACCTTTTTAAAGAGCGCACTTTTTCCCGCTCCTTGAATTCTACGAGATAGAAACCTGTACCATACTGTGACAGAAGGACCCTGTAACAATAGTCACGTGTTTACTGTACAGTTTGCTGTTTTAAATAAGTTTTCCATAAAATAAGGTTATTAAGGTAATATTTAAATTTATTAATTTATTTACCACAAAACTAGTGCCCAAAGCCATAAATTGTAACGTCCTAGTACGGTTTAGATTCTTGATGGATTTTTTTTCTATCAAAGTTTGTGCAATCACATCACCTGTTCCCATTAAAATACCTGTTTGAACTGCTTGTACAGCAACGAAATGTGTGTTCAAAAGGCTTTTGTACAGTTTAGTCAATTTACTAATTCTAGACATTTTCAACTACATTTATTTCGAAAGAAAATTACAACTTTTGGAAGTTTTGGAGGTTAGACCTTCAATGTCATGGGCTAACATCGTGGTAGACTGATACGAAAATAACTAGACACATTTTATATGGTTTATTTCACTTTAACATTAGAACAGTCCGAATAGCGATAGTATAACATCCTTACTTCACAATTTAAATGTTTATCAACTAAGAGCTATATGTTTAGCAACTTTTTATTTACAATATTTATCACAAATAATCATTATATTTTATATAATGTCCAGAATATTTCGACATTTTACGAAATTCTCTAGACTTTTCTTTCGGTCATTCAAAAATCCTAGTTTTACAAGAAATTGTGGTCGAATTCCCAAATTTTTCATAGCTCAACAAATCGTTACTCATTCAGAACAACAAAAAGATGTTGAAAATAATTTATTATTAGAAGAGCAACTAGAACTGGCTTTTGAAAATGGTGAAATAGCTGTTATAAAATTGCTAGAAGAATTAAAGGAGTCTCTTTTACGTACAAGTCAAGAATACCGTGTATGTCTTGAAAAGCAAATAGAAGTGACAACGATTGCCACAAATTTGGGAACATTTTCCGAAAAATGGGATGAATTGCCTGCCATTCGTTTAGAAGCAGAAGAATTATTGAAAAGACTAAATGATTTGTTAATAACTTTTCATATTATCGGACAATTAGCCTACGATCATTCTTTAATAACAGTGTTAATTGGAAATGAATTAAATGTCGACAATATTATTGCAAAATACAAAGAACTGGAATTGTTAATAT
The DNA here is from genome assembly GCA_004796505.1 of Oryzaephilus surinamensis. Lineage (NCBI taxonomy): Eukaryota > Metazoa > Arthropoda > Insecta > Coleoptera > Silvanidae > Oryzaephilus > Oryzaephilus surinamensis. The sequence continues at coordinate 17,588 of SSSI01008475.1, read as the reverse complement.
TGTACGAAATTGAACTAAATAAAAAAAAAGAAGTCGAACTTTTAGCCATTAAACGTGATAGTATTATTAAAGATATGAATCTAAAAAAATAAATTGTCTCTCTATAATTGTTTATATTTATTTTAACTTTTTTCTCTATTTTTTATAGAAATGAGTTCTCAAAAGGGCAACAATTCTCGAACACGTTCACAAAAATACAAGAATAAGACAGTTTTTAAGAATAATTTACACGATACAAGTCAACGTACGAAAATAATAAATTCTATTCAAGTTAGTGATGTTTGTTCACGTTGCAAAGAAATAATTGAATGGAAAATTAAGTATAAAAAATACAAGCCATTGACACAACCGAAGAAGTGTGTGAAATGTGATCAAAGGACCGTTAAACAAGCATATCATGTAATGTGTTCGGATTGTGGACAGAAATTGGCTGTTTGTACGAAATGTTGTCAAGCTAAAGAAGTTATTCCAGCTCCTGTGACTCAACAGGAACAGCTTAAGTTAGACGCTGAAATGAAAACTTTACTTTTGTCATTACCTGAACGAAAAAGGCGCACATTTCTACGATATATGAATAGAAAAGACAAGGGCGATGATGAAAAGGAGGAAAAAATCCAAAAGGATGATTTAATGAAAAAGTTGAATCAGCTTAAAGTTGACGATGAAGATGATGATTCATTTAAAAGTGATGATGATTTGTCAGATTTCGATTAGTCTGTTTTTATATTATATTATTTTTTGTTAAAATGAGTTTTATTAATTAATTTCCACTCCTTTTAATAATAAAATATCCGTTAAGTTTCAAGATTCCCGCTCGTTAACTTTACAATAAAATTTTTGCGCCAACCTTGCAAAATAAAATAACCAGCGTCATTATTTTGACAGTCTCCAGTTCTTTAACCAAAATAAATAATCATTTCATTTCTACACAAATTTATACTTTAAATAAAAATGAGCAGCTCTAAAGATGGAATGGAAATGGAAGTAGAACCTTCCAGTAGTGACGAGAAGAAATTTCCAACGGAATTGTTAGATTCTCAAAAAAATGTGATGGCACAAGGGGCTGTCGGTTCCGTAACTTGTTCTTTACACCCCCTTGTTATTATGAATGTATCTGAACATTGGACAAGAGAAAGGGCCCAAGAAGGCTCCGTGAAACAAGTTATTGGTGCTTTGATTGGTAAACAAAAGGGCCGTAATATAGAAATAATGAACAGTTTCGAATTGGTATACAATGAAATTAAGGGAGATATAATTATAGATAGAGAGTATTATACAATGAAAGAGGAACAATGTAAATTGTTTAACACTTATTTAAACATTTTAACCAATTTTTCGTCTTGTAGTTAAGCAAGTTTTTAGTGATATGGATTTTATTGGATGGTATACAACTGGAGACGCTCCAAACAACTCTGATATTAAAGTACATAAGCAGATTTGTGAAATAAATGAATCTCCCATTATGCTGAAATTAAATCCATACGACAAAAATATAGATGTACTCATTTTCAATTTAAAAAAAAATTCCTTTTAACAATTTTAGTGATTTTAGCATTTGCCAGTGGCTTTATACGAATCAGTAATAGATTTAGTGGGTGGTGAGGCCACAATGCTCTTCGTACCGCTAACATACACATTGGCAACCGAAGAAGCGGAAAGAATTGGTGTCGATCACGTAGCTAGAATGTCATCAAATGATTCTGGAGAAAGTTCTTTGGTAGCGGAACATTTAACAGCACAACACAGTGCTATTAAAATGCTGCAATCACGTGTACGTCTTATTTTGGAGTATATGAAAGCCGTCCAAAATGGGCAATTGGCTAGGAATCACGAAATCTTAAGAGAAGCTTATTCGTTATGCCATCGATTGCCTGTTATACAAACGGCGACATTTTCACAAGATTTTTATAATGTGAGAAGTGATTTGTTTAGATTTAGAACTTTGTTGTTAATGATTTTATTTTAGCAATGCAATGATGTGGCATTAATGACGTATCTTGGAACACTTACTAAAGGTTGTAACGATTTGAATCAATTTGTGAACAAATTTAATATCCTATACGACAGACAAGGTTTAGGAAGGCGAATGAGGGGTATGTTCTTTTAAGTTAAGAATTTGTAATCTAATTTTCTTATTTTTCTTCTTGTAATAAATTAACACAAATATTTAAATAATTGAATGTTTTATTTCAATTTTATTTCGTTCAATCGAGAATTTTATTTAAAATAAAAGTAGATAGTAGTTTTGATCATTTTATTTAAAATTGTATAATGAACAATCCTTTGTTACATTATTTTGTCTTTTGTTTATTTATTAATTTTTCTTTCTATAATCAAAAATTAATATAAAAGGCTTATTCATAATTCATAATATATAATTATATAAAATAAAAATTAAGTAAAACTTTAGGAAGACGGTGCAATTCTGTTGTTAAATAATATATTTTTGTATATGCGTATGAAATAAAATGCAGAATAATAAATTTCTGCACAATATAGGCACTAGAAATTGTTAATTTTTGTCTTATTTTGATTTTTATGCAAATATAAATGAAATTAATGTTTCGTGTTAAAAGAAATTACGCTCGTAGAAAAATATCATGTTGCAAAGACACGTAAATTCTGTTAAAATTTGTTTTTTTGGAGTAATATCAAAAATTTTCAATTTCAACAACAAGGTAGGTATATCATTTTTAATATCAATTTAAATATAAATTTAATATGTTTTTTTTTTGAGTTTTTTATCACAGATGAAAATTGTATTTGTTTTTCTCAATTTTATCATAGGAAAACATCTTTTACAATGATATACCCTTTTATATATGTATATAACTTGAACTACTTTGAAAATGAACAGATTAAACAGATTTATCAACTCCAATTAATTCTTCAAATAATGTACCACTAAGTTCTTTGCCATGTAATACATGTGTAGAATAGCGTAATGTCGCTTCTGCTAAATCCTTTACGGTCCATTTACGGTCAACTAATATTCGACACACTGTGTCCAATTTAACAAGCTGTTGATGACTGTTTGTATAATAAATTAACTGTGGTACCCCAGCAACACTAGCTGCCAACCACTGTATGATTACTTTTAACTGTACATCCCCTTTTCGGGATGAACCACAGCCCCAATTACCAGTTGTCACAGGTTTCAAACCGTTTAGAGGTTTCTTTGATATTTCAGACAACTGAAACATTTATTCAAATTTTAGTCGTATGTATTTTTTTTAATTTTATTTCAACTGTATTAAAATAGGTATATAAATGGCAATTTAATGTGTTAAAAAACGAATAATTCTCCCCTAGTAACAATACATTAGTAAAATTAGATGTTAAATCGGGAATTTTTTCAATTAAAATTACCTGTTTTGGTAATGAGACATTAACTGCAATGTCTTCGAGTGTTTGTACAATATTTTCAGTTACACATGTTATAAACCAAGCCCTACGGGTATGTGTTACACAACTATTATCCCTATCGTTCAGAACATCACTATTTAAAGTGATGTCATTTGTTAATGAGGGAGAACTATTTTGCTTCGTGGGTTCACTTTCAATTTCCTCACTCTGTTAAAAACAGTTTAACAAAAAAAGCGTATCTAGTGTCTATTTTACAAAGAAAATTAAAGAAAATCTGAAATTAGCTTACCAATTGTGCGGCTAATCGATGTTTTTGTCGTGCCAGTTCTAAACTGAGCGATTTTGCATTCAATACCAATTTATTCTTTTTCGTATTAAATTCCTGTGCACTTCCCGATCCTGAATCACAACTTTCCGTTAATGGGACCTGTACGCCAGCAAAAGATTCGCTCAATGTTCGCTTCAATATTGAACCAGCGAATTTTACAACAGCCAATTCTCTGGCATCTAGTTCCCTTTTTGTGCCTTTATCAGTCTCTATTATCGGATTATCCAACCAGCGCGAGAATTGTTCGTAAACTTCCTCCAATTCCGAACTGAATTCCGTACTAAAACTGTATTCCGACGATTTGTTTGATTCTTTTCTACTTAATGCGGATTGTTTATTTCGAAACTTATCGATCCATTGTTGTTCCTGATGTAAAGAATTTTGTAAGAATGCTTCATCGAGTGAATCTTCATGCAAAGCAAACCCTGTGGAACCGCCTCGACGCACCCTAAAACTCAAGTTAGTTCCAAACGATTTTTTTTTCAATTTGAATTAATTTACTTGATATCCCGATCGTCAACTTCGGCTCCAGTCACTGAAATCCCAACAGCATAACTGGATTCCTCCTCACTGGACACCGAACTGTTCTTCGATTGGTGTCTTAAAGCATCGCGAAGACGTTGTGCGAATGTGTGTCGTCTTTCCGCCGTGTCCAAATCCTTATCATATCTTGCATGATAGAATTCATCCTCGCTGCCATCATCGAAACTACTTTTGGCGCTTTGATAGTCCTCCTCGCTCGATTCGCAACTCGAATACACACTCTTCGACTCTAACAACGGCTTACGACTGACTGGTAAACATTCACCAGACGATCCTAGGACAATAAATCGCCCGCGACGATTATGTACCAACATTTCGTTGCTGATTTGTTCTTTTTTCTGTAAATTTTTCTCATTCTCCAAATGTACGCGTAATTTATTGACTTCTGTTGGGGCTGGTGGTGAAGCACTGCGATTTGTACTGCACGATTCTTGCGTTATAATCGGTATATGGGTGTCTGATTGATTTGAGCCAAGTGATTCGCCAATAGGCGATAAACGGCGTCGATGATTGCAATGTTGTTGCGTTGTTTGTGGAACATTTTGATGTAATTCAGCTGGTTTGTATTGTTTTTGTTGGAATGCCAACAAACATTTATTCAATTCCCTTAAAATATTGTCTTCTTCGTATTGACCAATTGGTAATTTCGTGTAATCGTCGGCGTCCGCACAACAAACAGTCATCTAGAAAATAAAAATTCAACTATATAAATTTCGTTGGTTGATTTATAAATAAATATTTGTGATTCTACTTCAAATGGTCTATCTAGTTTCTCTAAAGTGGCCTTATTTTTCGGATCAGTTATACGTGAAATACAACGGACTTTTTCTACAGTTAACACTTCATTATCTTCTAATGCTTCGACATTTAATAAAACGGTTAGTAATTCGGGGGATGTTACTAAATTGAGACATTCCTTAAATTAGAAACAAAATTTCTATTAGGAAATTATGTTTTTCCATGTGTTTACCCCACCTGAGTACTTCCGCTATTTAGGACTGCTCCCCCAATACGGGCACTTGAAAAACAAATATGTAAACTGTCCGCTTCCGCCCGTTCCAATTTACCTTCATGTCGTATATGTAATGGACATAATGGTAAAGTACATTCCAACCAGTCTTCAATTGTAAGCCATTCTTTACCAGTCATAACTTGTCTTAAAATTCGCAAATTACCAATAAGGTTTTCATTATTTTCCAACCAATCGAAATAATATAAAATACTTTTCAATTTGGATTTTTGCACGTTCGTGTTGAGCAATTTGAAAAAATCGGCGAAATTGAAATTTTGTAATGTTGGATGACTTTTTTCAGTACGTTTTGGAAATGTTGAGAAAAATGCATTCGCTAATAACGACGATACGAATGAATATTCTAATTCGGTATAATCAGCTAGAAGCACACGAAATTACTATTAAAATGTTTAATTTTATAATTTTTTTAATTGTTTACGTTGTTGTTGTAAACTGAAATGTAAACCGCCTTTTGGTTTACAATCTTTTATAGTTAATGCACGTTTAACTATATTTGGAAGAGTTTTATTTAAAAAATTGCTTCTTTCTTCGCTGGTCAAATCATTGTCTAAGAAATTTAAAAATGTTATAAACTGTTGAGGATCGTTTGTGTCTTCGTCTGGATCTAAACTAATACTAAAAAAACAAATTCAATTCGAACTTGTTCATTTCTAATTAAGATTTTTTCATTTTACTTGCACAATTCATAGATTTTTTGCATCCCTTCTATGAGTTCTAGAGTATTTTTCGTATTTGATATTTTCTTTAAATGATTTTTCACGGTGTCCCACCATGGCAAATCACATGGAAGCATTACCAAAGCCATTATATCTTGAGTTAAATTAAAATTTCAACATTTATACTGTGTTTTTCAGTTTTATACATTTATATTCAGTAGACTTACCTGCAAATACCAATTTCTATAAATTTCTTTTACTCTTCAAACTAAAAAACTATTTTTAAACGTTGTCACGTAATTGTATAATTTTATTATAACAGCCTCAATTTCTATAAATTTATTATTAATATGTATTATTAAAAACTTGTAAGCCATTTTCATTTTAAATTTATTGTCCACATATTTGTGGGAGGTAGTTTCTTTAATTATTGTTCATATTAATTGGTAATTTAATAAATAAATAAAAAAATTATTCACTATTATTACTTTATTACTATACTATCTCGCCATAACAAGGATTTGGGACCGCCTGCGCTCTATAAATACATGTGCAATCTAAATCATAGACGGCGTCCCGACGCCCAAACATGACGTCGACGACGTCTTCGCTACTATTTATGACGCACAGATGTCGTTCAGTTTGAAAATGGCCCATTTTGCACTCTTTTCTTTAGCTTTCCATGAAATAAAGGGTAAATCGGGATCAGATATTAAAAAAACCAATTATTCATTGTAATACTTGTAATTAAAGAAGAACGTAGGCTAAATAAGGATGTCAAAGGTTAATTAGGTTCTTAATTATATGTAAATACGTTTAATTGAATAATTAGATTATTTATTTTAAAAATTCGCCATAAAACAATTAACAAATATTCAAATTACATAAAAGGATATAAAATTATCATATAAACAACGTTGTACTTGCATGTGAAATAATAAATATAATTCAGTACATTAAATTATCTGAGAAATTTGCACATAAAATAGGAAACAAGTGTTAAAATAATTGCCAAACTAGAATTAGTTCTATTACCGCTATTACTATTACACACTTTTTTAATAGCATTCGTACTTAGGCCTCTTCTATTAAGCATATTATGTACACCATGCACTTCAACATAATCCAAACGATTCTCTCTAGCCAATAAAATTGTGAATAATTGTGGATCGGGCATTAAATGACAAAATGTTAACACTAAATGATTACCAACGGCTTTAATTACTTGAACTGTACCAGCGAAATGGCTGTATTTCGGGTCCAAACTGGAACCTGTATGAAATTTTCAAATTATCACTAAAAATAAATACGCGATAATGCGAATTTTACCATTTTTCGGTCCTGAACTGATCCAAAATCCAGCACGGCTGATATTATACTTTAAAATATATTCTGTGCCAACCCCGTCTTCGTCCCACCATATTTTTATTTGTTTCAATTGTTGGTGTTGTCTGCGAATGTACTCGTTTTGGCTGTAAGGGCTTCCGGAATAGTTTGGAGCATATGTTCTGCCAGTTTCGTATTGTCTGTTGTTGGGATTTTTATAATCGCGATTATAATCTCTGTTATAGTCCCTGTTATAGTCGCGATTGTAGTCCTGCGGCTGTATGCGGCCATAATGGGGCCTGGGGGTGTACGATGTGGAATAATAGCCGCCATCAGCATTGTACGGACTGCCACTGTAGCCGTAATTAGTGCGTTGCTGATAAGGATCGCGAGAATTGTAATACAAGACGTCTTTGTATTCCGATAAATGTAAAATCGGACAAGAAGACACTGTCTTTACGTAATGATGTTGATCTTTATGGGATATTATCTCGATACCATACCACATGCCCATCAACTGCGTGTTATTATTAGCAAATTATGGTTTTTTGATGTGGAAATTCTCTCACCTGTTCGATAATAACGTGTGGCTGAGGACGCATATCGGCACAATAAATGTTTGGCGACATTTGATCGCACAAGACTTGTGAAAACAACGACAGTAAACCGATTATTAGAAACATTATTTGCTCTTGTACTTTGGTTTGAAAGATGAAAGTTGAATGAGTTACGGGAAAATATTATTTTGAGTTAATGTATATAAGATGTGGGTGGAATTACGTGTCCAATCTAGTTTAATTAAACAGGGCACTGTCTACAAGTGTATAACAGTGGAAAATGTCTTATTCAGACAAAATTTTTAATGTATGTTCTTGTTTATCGTAAGAAATTATAACAAATTTTACACCTACGCTAATCGCAATTATATTTGAATATTTGTTAGTCACACGTTTGACTCGAGCTACAAGAATAAATATTTTTTGTTGAGAAATTGAAGAAAAGTTTATTTTATTATTAGATTTTTTTTAAATATCTGTAAGGGATTCTGAACCAAATAAAGTGTCCAGCATAAACAGAGGATTTCTAGATTTCCCCAAATCACTGTGTTGGCTTAAATTTTTTACCGAAATTTTCTCTTTACTTTGCTTCTCTTTGGGATATGGAGTAGAACTTTTGCTTCGCCCCTTTTTTGGGTTGAAACTATTCAACATTAAACTTTTTACAACTTGATCTTCTATTCCACTCAATGGTGTAATTAGTTTTCTAGTTCTTCTACTAGTTTTCTCATTAATTTCTCTAAACTGTTTTTCGTATTTTAGAATTATGTGTTTTAATTGTTCAATTTCTTGTTTATCTTTCATATTATCATCATCTCTTGGATCTGTTCTGGCTTTAATCATAGTTTTTAAGTCATTATTTTCTTTTTCTAATGCTTCCACATGTTCTCTCAATTTTAATTCACGTTCCATGTTTATTGACCAAGATTTTTCACGTTTTTCGACAACATCACGTAAATAATTTAAAGTTGTACCTAAATCTGATATAGTTTCACTGAAAAATATAAGCATCTTTGAATATTTTTGGATTCTATAGTGTTTTTATGTACTTTGATATCAAACAGCAATTTTTATATTTATCAACGTATTTACGTGCTTCTGTGCGTACTTCTTCAGCTTCTATACAGCCAGCACATAAAATGCCTGACCAAGTTTGAGTGCCTTTTTCTTGAATTTCTCTCATTTCTTTACCAACAGCTTCGTTGTATTTCATAGTAATGTATGCCTCCTTTAATTTCATGAAAACTTCTTGATTTTCTTTAACAAATTCTAATTTCTTTTGGAGTTTATTGTTTTTTCTTTCCTGTAATTCTAAACTAACGAAATCATAAAAATTTTGTGATGTTAAAGTTCAAAATCAGTACTTAGAGCGCAAGTTTTCATTCTCTATTTCTAAAGCTCGGCATTTAGTTTCCATTTTTGTAATGTTCTTTTTCAAATTATCAAAACTTTGCTCATCATCAGAATTTGTAAGACTTGATATACTGTTTGATTCAATCAGATCACCATCTGAAATTTTACTTAAGCTGGCAGGTTTTGATTTAGTTTCATCGTGATTTAAATTTAAGGTCTTCTTTTCAAGCGCAGACAATTTAGATTTGTTTTTAGCAATTTCTTCATTGTTATCCATATTTAATTGTATACATTGGAATGTGACATAAAATTTTAAAATGCCAAACGAATTTCCACAAAAACTGTGTTGTCTTGTTCGCTTTTTTGAATTTCCCTCTCATTATTTAGCGGCTCTTTTGAGCATTTCTAGAAATAGGTACAGGAAACTGTAAATTTTATCGTAACGCCATTACGGCGTTCTATCTCTTTTTATCATACGGCAGTAGAAAGAAATAAAGAATATAAATAAGTCTTTTAACAATTTAACAAGTCGAACCATTTTTGATGTGATTTTTTGATGCCATTATTTTTGTTAAAATTTTCTATCTTAAAATATTTGTTTAAAATGCTTATATAAATAAATAAAACATCAATTGTTTGTGCTACTTTAAATAATTTATTTACATTAATCAATTTTAACGTATTTTTGGTGATATCTTATAGTTTATTACATAGGGATGAGGTAAGGAAATTTGTGTGAAAGAAACACATGGCTATAGCTTAACAATTTGATTAATATTTCTTCATCAACATCAATACAAAAATCCTATTGTACTCATTTAGGTGAATGTTGTGAAACAAATCAAAAAACTTCAATATGGATTTCGCCCAAGGTCCCCCAAACGTAAATTTACCACCACCGAATTTAGGTGGTGGCCCCAATATGGGAATGCCGCCCCCCAACATGGGCCCCCAAGGTACAGCTACTCCAAAAACTTTGTCCAACTATTACAATTGTACGCTTATTTGTAGGTTATAATAACCGGCAACAGTTTCGGCCATTCATGAACATGCAGCGACCGTTACCGGGCCCTTTAGGAAACATGACTTTAGAGGATTTCGATGGGAAACGTTTACGTAAATCCGTAATGCGTAAAACTGTCGATTACAATTCATCAATAATTAAGGAATTAGAGGTTTGTGAGCGAACTTTGCATTAATATCTCTAAAATTATTTAATTTTTTTACTACAGAATAGAGTTTGGCAACGCGACTACCGGGATCGTAGGGCTCTACAGCCGGATTCGATGTATTATCCGGAAATGATGCCACCCCCAAGTTATCCAGATAATCCAATCAATTGCGTAACAACGCGATTCGTTAAAACGGCCACAAATAAAATGCGTTGTCCAATTTTTTGTATGGCATGGACGCCAGAAGGACGTCGTCTGGTGACTGGTGCCAGTTCCGGTGAATTCACACTATGGAATGGGCTTACATTTAATTTCGAAACAATTCTACAAGTCAGTAAAAACCGACAATGGCAAAATTGGGGGCGGTTTTTTAAATTGTGTTTTGGATTGTTACAGGCGCACGATAGTCCAGTCCGAACGATGGTATGGAGCCACAACGACAGCTGGATGGTGACTGGCGACCATGCTGGATACGTAAAATATTGGCAATCGAATATGAACAATGTGAAGATGTTTCAAGCACATAAAGAAGCTCTGCGTGGCATAAGGTATCTACAACTTCTCTCCTCCGTATTACAAATGCAGATTTGTATATATAAATTAGTAATTTTACCTGTTTTAATAAATATTACCTACCTCATCCTTACATTAGTGCAATTTTTTTTAATTGTAAAGGATATTTCATTAAAATAATAATTAAATATAAAAAAGATGATAAAATAAAAACAGTAGACTGAGGCTTTGTTAAGCTACATTTTCACATTTTTCCATATATATTTTTTTTATTTTCATGAAATTAAAAGGACTGAAATTATCTGTGATTCTATTTGTATGTTTTGATAATAAATTTGATGAAGAAAATAATAGTTACGAGTCCTTTCCAATTTCGTTTTCAAACGGATATGAAATTTTTATTTGTTTGTTTGGAAATTGGATGAGGAAAGGCATTTTTCATTTTCAATCCTTTTTTCGGTTGCACTAGATTTTTTTTCTCAAATATGGATACAGTATGGAATTGGTTGAGGAACATATAAAAATACATATATGAATGAAATAAAACTATTAAATTTGATAACGTCTTTTATTTAAATTTAATAAATAAATTACCCTTTGATGGATTTTGTATGAATTTGTTTTTTAAATAAAATTTATTTAATATTAAATTGTTTTACTTGCACTAATGAAAATTTTGATTAAAGTAAATAAAATTAGTAATTTGATTAGTTAATATTATTTTTGTTTAATGTGTACGGTTGTGTTTTATCGGAAATATGTGTGTTATTTAGCTTCAGCCCTTCGGATACCAAATTTGTTACCTGTTCAGACGATGGAACGCTGCGTATTTGGGATTTTTTTCGATATCAAGAAGAGAGGATACTTAGAGGTAAGTAATGAATCTTGAAAATTTTAAATCACACGAATTACGTCAATTTTAAATCAAATTTTAATTTCTAGGACACGGTGCCGATGTTAAATGTGTTCATTGGCATCCTCAAAAGGGCCTTATCATATCTGGTAGTAAAGATAATCAACAGCCAATCAAGTTGTGGGATCCGAAAACTGGCCAGTCGTTGGCGACGTTGTAAGTAGAATCTCTGAAGAGATTTTGCGTTATATTTTAATTCAACTCATAATTAAATGTCTTTTTGTGACCAGACATGCCCATAAATCGACTGTTATGGATTTAAAATGGAACGAAAACGGCAACTGGTTAATAACCGCCTCAAGAGACCACTTATTAAAATTATTTGATCTACGTAATCTTAGTCAAGAAGTACAAACTTTTAGAGGGCACAAAAAAGAAGCCTCCAGTGTTGCTTGGCATCCAGTCCACGAAGGATTATTTTGTAGTGGTGGTTCAGATGGTGCCATTATGTTTTGGCATGTTGGGTAATTAAAAAAAACAATCATAACTCAAATTAATTTTAAAAATAATCCATTTTTAGTGCGGACAAAGAAGTAGGAGCTATTGAACAAGCCCACGACAGCATAGTATGGACACTTGCATGGCATCCTCTTGGCCACATTCTGTGTTCTGGTTCTAATGATCATACGAGTAAATTTTGGACCAGAAATCGTCCAGGAGATCAAATGAGAGACAAATATAATTTGAATACTTTACCAGCTGGTCTTGCTGGTATGGAAGAAATTGATATGAATGGTTAGTAAATTATTTCAAAATTATACGTATGTACAGATTACGTATTTATTTTTTTATTTACAGATGAATTGAATTCAATTATTCCTGGAATGGGTCCTGAAGACAAAGTTGAAATAACGTCGATAGTGAACGATAGTAACGAAACAATTCCTGGTTTAGATTTGGACATGTTAACAACGGATGAAAAAGCAAAAACAAAAAAAGTTCCATTTAGTAAACCAATTCCAAGAAATTTCCAAGCCCAATGGAATGAAACTGACAATACTGCTGGCACTTTGAACGATGTTATTAGTCAGATAGTAGAAAACACGCCAGGTGTAGTTCCATTAGAAAAAATAGCACCAAATGCTATTATTATTTACGGAAAACTAATACCAGTCGAACGTAAGTAAAATTCCACGAAAATCGAAACAGGAAATTAATAAAAGGTGTTTTATAGCTGGATCTAAATTAGAACAAGCCATATCAGAAGGTCCAGCAGCTTTACAAAAATTCATCGATTCTGGTGCTATTGAAGAATTGCACGATGTCATGCCTATTAAAGACGATGACGATGATGAAGACTATTTAAATGATTATAATGAAGATGATAAAGCGAGTCCTTCGCAAAATTCTCACATTCCTAGTTTGCTCAGTCAACCGATGTGTAAACCATCCGATACAGATATGCATCACGATACGGATATACGTTTTTCAGCTAGTGATAATGATATGCGTACATTGGCCGATCTTGATTTCCGACCGCCACCAAGTGATTCAGACTATCGCAGTTATAATATGCACGGAATGAATCCAGATATGGAGGATGATTATTACGGTGATGGAGATTATCGTGGAAATGAACAAGATTATAGAGGTTCATATGACGATGAAGAGGATTACTACGATGAGGGTAGAAATTGGCAAAGGAATGGCAGTCCGTATGGAAATTTTGGACCCGGTCGTAATTATGGTGGTTTTGGACAGAATAATTTCCGGCCTGGTAATAGTTTTAGTAGAAATGATGCAAATGGATCTCAAGGCGTTGACGGCGGCTGGGGCAGTCCTGGGCAAGGCGGTGACAATTTCCGTGCTGGACGTACTGGAGGAGGGAATGCACGTAGAAGTATGCCGCCTAGAGGTGCTAGAGGAAATCGCGGTCCAAACAGGAATATGAGGGCGCGTAGTGGTGGACCTAGAGGTGGTCCACGTGGACGGTATTAGTGGTTTAGTGATTGTTTATTGTATATGTACATATTACGGCTACAAATAAAATTAATGTCATTAATTTTTCAATTACACTATTATATTATTTTTGTGAATGTATTCTATTAAGTAATTATTGCAGTTTTTTTTAAACAATGCAACTCTACTGTTTTTTTGGTGATTTATATTATTCTTTAGATTTTTTTAGGTATATTTGTAAAATATTGCTTTTGTAAAGTTATTCATTTGTAAATAAAGTCATTTTCGTCAAAAAAATTCAAAAATTTAAAAATGTTTTACTGTCAATTATTACAGTGTTCTATTTTTTGAAAAAGAAAACGTTTGACAGACCATTATTGGTTATGTGTTGTTGATCGAAAGTTGTTGAATAAATAATAACATTATTTAACAAAATAATGACTTCAGATACGGAACCAGTAAAGAAAAGACAACATAAAAGACGTAATTCTAACGAAGAATACGTAAAACACAGTTCCAAGCGCTCTAAACGTTCAAAATCTAAAGATCGTGACCGAGAACGTAGACATAAGAGTAGAGATGAAAAATCACCATCAAAAGAAGTCTACGAACGATATTATGGTGAAAACAATGAGAATAACGACAGATATTGGAATAAATATCCAACTAAAGAACGTATTGGTAAACGCTATTATAATGATGACCCGCCAGAACCGAAAGAAACCAAATCGGACGCCACCAAAAAGGACGAGAATAAAAACGAGGATAAATCAGTGATAACACCACGTGAACGTAAAACTGTGGATTTATTAACATCTAAAACTGGTGGTGCTTATATACCACCAGCAAAATTACGTATGATGCAAGCAGAAATCACTGATAAGTCTTCAGCTGCTTATCAACGTATTGCCTGGGAGGCTCTAAAGAAATCCATCCATGGTTACATAAATAAAATCAATACATCAAATATAGGCATAATAGCAAAAGAACTATTGCACGAAAATATTGTAAGAGGACGTGGTTTACTTTGTAAATCAATTATACAAGCCCAGGCCGCTTCTCCAACGTTTACCAACGTTTATGCTGCTTTGGTAGCTGTTATTAATTCAAAATTTCCGAATATTGGTGAATTATTACTACGCCGTCTTGTGTTACAATTTAAACGTGGCTTCAAACAAAACAACAAAATCGTCTGTATTTCGGCTGTTACATTTATAGCACATTTAGTTAATCAACGTGTTACACACGAAATTCTTGCATTGGAAATTTTAACATTACTTGTGGAAACTCCAACGGATGATTCCGTTGAAGTCGCTATATCGTTTTTGAAAGAATGCGGCCAAAAGTTAACTGAAGTGTCTAGTAAAGGAATTAATGCCATATTTGAGATGTTGAGGAATATTTTGCATGAAGGACAATTAGAAAGACGAATACAGTATATGATTGAAGTAATGTTTCAAATACGTAAAGATGGATTTAAAGATCACGCAGCTGTTATTGAGGAATTAGATTTGGTGGATGAAGAGGATCAATTTACGCATTTGATTACGTTGGATGACGTAAAACAGGCCAATTCCGAAGATATTCTAAGTAATTTTCCAACAAAGTTTGTTTAAAATAAAAGTCTATTTTTTTTAAATATATTTTTAGATGTATTCAAGTTTGACGACAACTACGAAGAGAATGAAGGCAAATACAAGACGTTAACGAAAGAACTACTTGGCAGTGACAGTGAATCGGGCTCTGACGACGACGAAGACGGTGAAGATGAAGAAGGCGATGACTCAGATGAAGAAGGAGATGACGAAGAAACTGAACCTAAGACCGACAGTCTAATATTAGACAAAACTGAAACGAATTTAATCGCATTACGTCGCACAATCTATTTAACAATTCAATCAAGTTTGGATTTTGAAGAATGTGCCCACAAATTAATGAAAATGGAATTGAAACCTGGCCAGGAAATCGAATTGTGCCATATGTTTTTGGATTGTTGTGCTGAACAACGTACATATGAAAAATTCTATGGTTTATTATCGCAACGTTTTTGTCAAATTAATAATGTTTACGTGGAACCGTTTCAACAAATTTTTAAAGATACGTACGCCACAACACATCGCTTAGATGCAAATCGTCTGCGTAATGTTAGTAAATTTTTTGCACATTTATTGTTCACTGATGCAATTGGTTGGGAAGTTTTAGATATAATTAAATTGAATGAAGAAGATACGAACAGTTCGAGTAGAATTTTTATAAAAATTTTATTTCAAGAATTAGCTGAATATATGAGTCTGGCAAAATTGAATACAAGATTAAAAGATCCAACAATGCAAACACATTTTTCTGGTTTATTTCCAAGAGATAATCCGAAAAACACACGATTTGCAATCAATTTTTTTACATCAATCGGTTTAGGAGGATTGACTGACGAGTTGAGAGAACATTTGAAGAATGTACCGAAAAATATTCAATTAGAGGGCATTGTAAGTGCCAAAGAGAGCAGTAGTAGCAGTGAATCTGGTTCCAGTTCTAGCAGCTCGGATAGTGATAGTTCGGAGGATAGCAGTTCTGAATCGTCCGAAGATGAGAAAAAGAAGAAATCGAAGAAAAAGGAAGATAATAACAGACGAAGAACAGATAAATACGAACGAAATTACCACGAGAGAAGGTATCGTAGAAATAGTGGTGATAGAAGAAGAGATGATCGTAAAAATTATGAAAAAGATTCCAGACATAGACGAAGAAAACATTAGAATTTGATATAACATAATTATTTTTAATAATTGTATTAAAATAAAAAATCATTTTATAAAGAAATTGAATGTTTTTTAATTAAAATACGAGATAAAAAAATTATTAGGGAATTTTTCGATTTGAAGTTGGCATTTAAGTTGGTATAATTGTTACTTCCGTTGTGCACCCAGCTGAAGAACTGTCATATTGGCTGTATTGTTTCATTATTGTGTATTTTCTAATTATAAAAATTTTTGGTGCTAAATACTTGTGTAAAATAGATAAATTAACATTCATAAATACTTTTATGCAATTTAGAGGTGATTTTTTTTATGTTTAAGTTGATCTCCATATTAATTGTACAATAAAATCAAATCATTCCGTAAGGTAAAACAAATGAAGTTCAATGTTTTTTCTCATGTCAAATGCGTCATACACTTGTACCTTCCTTTAAAATAGTTATTTGTTTTATAAGGCTAGAAACTGAGCTTTTGCGAGTGTGAGTTTTTTGAGGGCTGAGGCCGCAGGCCGAGGCCCTCAATGTACGAACACTCGCAAAAGAGTTTCTAGACGCATAAAACACAATATTTTTTGCGCCGACAATAATTATTTAAATAAAAAATTAATTTAATAAACAATATTTCGACTTGACACATTTGACATCTGTCAAATCAATTCATTTTCTGAATCAGTGGGAACGTAAATTGCACTAGATTTCATTTTGCCTGCCTAGGCAGGAAAAACGCTGTTTCTAGACGATTTTCGCGATTGCAAAACGACTAAATACGGACGGAGGCGCAAAAAAATAATATAATCATATTTTTTATCATAATCCATATATTTGCACATTTATTCGCAAAACGATTGTCCATGGAAATCGCCACTTGGATAGATTTTTTTATATCTCTCCAGCTTAAAATCCCGCAAATTAGAAACAATTACGCCCCCCTTTGTTTTTTTTTTTGTTAGAATAATAAAATTTTATATTTGCCTATAAAACAATATCTTTCAGCGTTCCGCTTTAAAAAATGGATCTTTTTTAATTGTATTAAACCATTGACGACAATTCATTAATTGAATTTAATGTGACAGTAATATAATTACAAATAAATACAGTGTCTACATTCTTTATTTAATATTGTTTCTTAATTTTTTTCATTTCAGATGGCAAATAGAACGGGAACAGCCCAACGACC
>SSSI01008461.1:0-15784 GCA_004796505.1 Oryzaephilus surinamensis | reverse complement strand
TTTTCTGTCAAGAGAGCGTGTTATATTTATTTATAGGATGTTATATCGGTGGTTTGTAATCGTTTTTCATTTGTCAACAAGTGTAATGAGATGCGGGCACGCGGCGCACCCAAGGCGGGGCACCTAAGCAATTATCAGCACTCTAGGGGGCTGCCACCCCCTGCCTTAACGCAATCATATGCCAACTCGTTGTGGATGCTGTGTATCTTATGATCAATTCTATATATCACAATACCAGACTCCCACATTTATGCGTGTGTTGGTGATATAAAATTAACATTAATTCCATTTTTAAAACTATGGATGTTTTTCATTTAATAAGACTGAAATTATTATTTCTGAACGGATTATTGTAATCCGATTATTTCAGCTACCGGATTTTCAACAACATGAATAGACAATATCGTCATTTTATTTAATTTGAATAGATGGATAATAAATTTGAATTTGAGGCCTGATCAAAAAATAGTTAGTGTTTTATAATTTTTTTAACTATCTAACCTAAAAGCTACAACACGTTTGAGGTTTTTGTTAGTCAATCTACTAAATGTAAATAGACCTTTCCCGTTTAAACGGTCTTTGTCTCACACTGACGTCACGTTCGCCCAAGATGCGCAAATTTTATGCGCATTATGATTTGAAGTCTTTGACACTAATAATTCAAATGAAATCAAATGAAGTTTACATATACGTCAAAACGAAAAACCAATGGCGATCAACCATTCACCCAAGATGCGCAAATATTTTATGCGCATATCTTCCATCCTTTTAAACAGGAAAGGTCTATTGCACTAAATTTCATTTACGTGCGTATTAGGCAAGAAAATCGCATTTTCTAGAGTCTAGACGATTTGCGCTATTGCAAAATGACTAAATAATACAAACGGACGCGCAAAGAATTAATTCATTGCGCCATCTACTATATTTTGTATAGAAACTAGCGCGTTTAAGTACACTTTTTTATTAATTAATTATACCGCAATTTGGAATAAGTTCAATATACACTTTGGATATAAAATGAAAAAGCGCTCTGGGTCTGGTGACCAAATTGTGCGTTTATAGATCGAAAGCTCCTCATTGAAACAAAAAAGCTCGATGTCAAACTGCCATCCAAAAGCTACAAGTTCATAGAAACTAATCGAAGCGTGTAATTACATGGCACAATACGTGTTTTTGGTCCAGAACAAGAATATATGTTACAGCCGAAGAATGTCACCGTATTTAATAAACAGCTGCCACTCTCTGGTATACTAAATACACATATATTCGAATAAACAGCCACCACCTGGTTATAGTAACCCTCTAAAGTAAAAACTACTACATATAGGGGTGACAAATCCCTCCACGCCCACTTGATTCTTCACGCCGTGACTTTTCAAGCCGTGTCGGATTTAACGCGATCTTTGCAAATATATAACCACTATTTTGGGTTCGTATACAAATTTAAATAACAACAACTGCCTCGCATTACAAATTGTATACTAAATATAACTGCCATGTAAACATGTGATTAAAGGGATCGGTTATAATAATTAGTTAATGTGTGAAAAAGGAATTTTCTAAGGCCGTATATAGTTTTCGATGTCCCACAGAGTCACTATTCAATGCAATAATACTACGGAAATAATAATAGTTGGTCGATGAGTTGGCATTATATTCACAAGCTTGTTATACCCTGAATTTGTTCCTTACGAATACGATTAATGTAATTATGTACAGATATATTTAATATAACTTGAAAACGTACACACATCTTTTGGTTGAAATCATTTTTATATGCCGTTATGTTGCTGGAATGGGACATCAATATTATAACAGTGAATAAAAGGACAGAAAGTACACAATGGCACCATTAGTCCGGCTATAATGTTGGCAAATTGTTCAGTGGGAGGTCCAGGAGTCATACATCACTATACGAATTCTGTGTGCTCTCTGTTGTTGTCCCACGATTCTTCTTTCTTCTCATCATGTTGATGGTAAACGATATTGCCTGTCCTGTCATTTTTACTGTGTGTGTGTGTCTCTTCCCTTAATATAATTCTATTATTTTTGAGGGGTTCTCGGTTTATCACAGGGTCACTAATGTGCCGTGGCCAAAACGCACTCACCAAACTGTGTATTATAGTTGGGAATAAACATATTTTCCATTTTTGCTTGGAAAAATATACGACTTTTTTTTGTAATAATTTAATTGATATTGTTTATCAACTATTAACTAATAAGTGGGCTAAGTGATGGCTAACTGTACCATAACGACCGTTACTTGACGACGGTTGTTACTATGGAAATATGTAAATAAATCATTCATGGCCATTTGATATAAACGGAAAATTGTAAGAAAGACGAACGAATGATGAATTAAAATTTCATGAAAATCTAGTTAAATAAAAGATCAATTTTAATATACAATATTTATTTTACAATTATTTACAAAATCTGTGTTGAAAAAACATTTCGTATATTCTGTATTCCGAAAATATTCTATACAACTATTGCACGTAAACATTAAATTAAATACTAAGATGTAATCATATTATACAGAAAAAAAATTGCATACCATTTTCTAGCTATTTTTTTATAAATATTAAACCAATAACTTCTTTTTCATAGTTTTGACATTGAAATTAATCTCATCACATCTTTTCATCACTATTATAATATCCTTTTTTTTTAAACACACAAAACACAAAAAACGTCCAACAAAAAAGTTTAATGTGGCGGTGCTTGGTGGTACCCATGTAGATCGAGACCGGCCCTAAGTGCCGCATGACTTGCCAGAACACGTCCAGCCAAATCACCCAAAGCCCTTTCCAACTGCTGGTGTTGCGACCGTACCGCAAACCGATTCACATGCACCGGAATCGGTACGACCAATTTTGATTTCTGTTGGGCCCCTTTCGGGCCCTGATGCGGCCCAGTGCCCAGACCGGCTTTGACCCGTTTCCATTTGGCACGGCGATTTTGGAACCATATTTTCACTTGTACTTCACTTAAACGTAATGCAGACGCAATTTGACTGCGTTCCGTTAAAGAAAGGTACTTTTTGGCGTGGAATTCCCGTTCCAATTCCAGAAGTTGTTCACTGGTGAAGGCGGTACGACGTCGACGCGCCTTCGTCGATGTGGTACCCTCACACGGTCCATCCGGGCTCTGGATATCGTCCATGTCTTCCTCTAAATCTGATCCTGTAACGAAAATTTATCGCTGAAAATGTGTTCGAATATAAATTCTGCAGAAATAATCTAACGCTAAATAAATAACGTCAAACGTGTGTTATTCCTGGCAGGCATTATTGCATATCCAAAGAAGATAAAAGTTGGAAAATGTTTATTTAGTTTGGGACAGTTTCATATAAGTGGTCCTGAAACATTTTCTGCATCATATCGTCGCCAATTTGATACTAAATTGTGCTTAAATGGTTTTTTTCGGATTTCATTTCCTGTTCTATTTTTTATTTGCCAAAATAATACTATTAAGGAGTTTTTAAACCTATAGGAAATGAGTAACAAATTCAATTATATGCTTGTAGACAGGAACAAGACTTTTTTGTTAGGATCTGATAAGCTTTTATATACAAGTGCCAGATTTTAATGACCGTTGATGTAATGAATAATAAACTATTATATAAAGTAAATCCGAAAATAATATTTTAAATAGACAAATTTGAAACTATAATTATGTTTTATTGTGTAGATAATTGATATCAGAATTTAAATATTGTTATGGTTGAAAAAAGACCCTTCAAGTACACACCATACCTAAATAAAACCGAATATACAAATATCAAATTATAGTTTAGTTGATTACATTTCGTTTGTAATTCGTTCTTCAACCCTATATTAAAACTGTTTACAATATGTATAATTTATTGAATGAAAATTATTATTGTTCAGTTTTAATACTATCATTAACTGAATAATTTGTTTACAAGTTTATAATTCGTTGAAAATAATTAGGTAGTTTAGTTGTACAGTTTCCTTAATGTATGCATGGGAAACGATTATTTTTTATAATATATGTAGTGTTCCTATATTATATAGGTATAATATAAGTACCTTTTTACTTAAACAGTAGATAATTCATTTGGAATTGTACAGGAAAACTTTGGCTATTATTATGTGAAATTGTTTTTATTACTTACTATTTGCGGACCGTTTAATATTTTCATAAATATAGGGACATTTGTTGGTAAATAATCATAATAAAACATTGTACTTTCATTATTTTCAAATAAAATTAGTATGCATTTACGTTTTACTGAGTACGTATAAAAAAATGTTAAGTACCTACTTAATATAGAGAGATTTCATAAAAGTCCAACTTTTGCTATTAAACGTGTTCAAATTTAAATAAACTGTTTATATTTTTAATTAAATAAATGAATAATTATTTAATGCATTGCATGCACTTGCATGAATGCAATGTAAAATTTCATAAATTTTAAAAAGGAAACAAATAATGCAACTACAAGTCGTTAATTGTAATTTTAACAACGTGATTGAAAGTTTTGCAATGCAATTTCTGAAATTTCAGTCGAAAAAGGTCTTTACCGTCTTTTTCACTTCGTCTAGACAAATCCTGTGCTAATTCCATGTCCAAACTGCCCTCCGAGTCCGTATCTCTGCCAATATGATAAACCGAATGCGGGGGTGGTGTAATTGTCCATGGGGTGATATTATTGTTCTTTTTACTCGTTGGTACACAATCACTCATTAAGGCCTCAATAGAAAATGGTCTTGGCATTGGTTTAGTTTGTTCACTATTTTTCAGTTCTTCGTGCGTTGACGAAACTTCCATTTTCAAAATATTTTCTAATTCACTTCAAACACAAACTCAAAAAAAAAAATAAAATCACAAAAACTGTCCGTCGCTTTCTTCCACCCTCGAAACGTACAATTTTGAATGGCTATTTAGTTTATTATTGCATTCATTCAAATCGTGTAGCATAATATGATGTTACCATATAAAAAGTTCCGTTTTAACTGACTTGTTCACTGACTCGATTATCCGATTTCGGTTGTTACAAGCGATGACGAGGGTGCATTTCTATGTCAGGGCGTTGCTTGATTTTACCACACCCTGTTACTCGAACTGTTGGTTCTGATGTATCCAATCATTTTAGTTCAATTAATATTATACTGAGTAAGTTGTGTTTGCAATATTTAATTACGTGAAAATATAATGACAGTAATGACTACAAAAAAATTATACTTCTGGCTTGTAGTGGGAGCAATTCAATTAAAACGGATTTGATCCGCAATTCCAACTACCATAATGTAATCAGGACCAAAAATCAGAGCTTTTATTGCTAAATAATTTAGCTTAAATTAAAAAAAGTGCAACATTTATTTTGAATGTAGAACTGTGTTTCTCGACAAATTGAGAAAATCCTTAAGTGGAAGTTTTAGAAATTCAAAATATTTATTAACTCAACATCAAAATTAAAAACTTGAGTTTTTTTTAAAAAATTATGTAGGTACATATTTTGTTGTACGCACAACTTTTTGTTTCTTGAAAATTTGAAAAGATCTATAAATGGATGGAACTATTAATAAAATTACTCTTTTAGAATTTCAAAATGTTTATTAACTCAACATCAAAATTGAAAACTTGAATTTTTGAAAAAAATTACATATTTATTTTGAATGTCGGACTTTTTGTTTCTCGAAAATTTGAAATTATTATAAATGGATGGAACTATTAATAAAATTACTGTTTTAGAATTTCAAAATGTTTAATATCTCAACATCAAAATTAAAAATTTTGAATGTAGAACATTTTGTTTCTCGAAAAGTTGAAAGATCTATTATAAATGGATGGAACTATTAAAAAAATAACTGTTTCAGAATTTCAAAATGTTTACTTAGTTATTAAACATTAATATTAAAAACCTGGATTTCTGAAAAAATCTGAAAAGCTCTTAGAATATTTTGCAATAGATTATTCAGTACAAATACTTTTTCAGCTTCCAGAAATTTCCATTTTTCATTCCATGCAACTTCGGCCCAAATTAAAGCAAGTCCTGTTTAAATGAATAATAAAATATCGAATCAAATCAGCCATCAGTTCAACCAATATGAATAAATGTTGTTATTGTATGCACATTTAAATAATTTTCAATTAATGTGCTATACAAAATATAATATCAACGACAAAAAAGGCACATTAAAATGATGAAAGCAATCGATGTCCGGAAATTATGCAAACGGGAGTCGAAATAATAAAGCGTACGTCCACAGAGTGCTAACCCAGCGGGACTAAAAACCACTCTCATTCCACACCCACCACCATCATCGTCAAAATATATAACTTGGTGGTTAAGCGATTTTCTGTGTTCTTATTAACGGTTTATTGTGCCCCTCAATTAGGTAACGTTTAAATTTACTATTTACTTTATTCCCTAAATGCGGTCGGAGGCCCTCTTGGCTTATTGAAAATGATACAACTGTCAGAAAATTCACGATATAAATTGCTTTCATATATCTGTAATTCTGTATACGAAGGGTGGATTTTGAAGTATTGAAGTATCAAATTTCACTACACACCATTCGATTATATGCATATTAAAGAAAATTTTATTTTTAATTTTTAATTTCGGAAAAATCAATTTTGTTTAATCTACAGCCAAATACATAACTCCTATATATCAAATTTTTAATTTTTAATTAAGTTTGTGACGTTTTTAATTTACTACTATATTAATTACATAAGGACTTTTATATTTGAGCTTTTTTCTTTTTCTTTTAATGATTTTTATTATTTAATTGAATTGAAATTGTTTTAATCATTAACTGAAGTATAATTTGTATTAAACCATAATTCAATTTCAATTGATTGTTATTAGTTGATTTTATTTATTATTTAGATACATATTTATATGATATGAATTGATATGTACTTTTTTAAAAAAAATTTGTACGAAGAATTCAAATTTACTTTAAAAATAAATTAATCATAGTTAAACATTTTTTACGACTTTTATTTATTACTTACTAAAGCTTTATAAGCTTTTAACTATAGTATTTAATTACCTAATTACCTATATTTGTATTACAAATTCACTTATTAATAACCGATGAAACAGGTACTCGTAAGTATATTATTCGAAATTAATGATGAAGGAAAATTCGTATACGCACCATATGTTTTAATCTATATTAATTTTCTTTTTAATTCATTTTTTAATGTACTCTTGATGGTTTATAATGGACGATGGATAATTGATTGTACAAGTATTTATTTAAATGCTATTGAACATGAAAATTAATTGATTAATCAATATATAACTATTTGAAGAAAACTCATATCCATCAGCTATTAATTTTTAATTTATACCAGTTGTTAAAAGATGCTTAATAAAAGGCTTATTATTAGATTATAAAAACAAGCTTCTAATGACTCTTTCATACCCTAATTACATGTAAGTATATTCATTGTTATTAATTATTTACGTTATTTTTTCTTAAACTGTAATTTTCATATCATTATTGTGGTTGTTATAGTAATGGTTACTTATAGTGATAAAAATATAAATAAATAAACAATTGTATAAATATTTTCATGATTTTCATTCAACAATTTTCCGCAAAAAAATGGACAATACTAGAAATAACAAAGCAAAAGAAAATCGAGAGTATTTATGGTCGTTGCGTGATACTTTAAAAGCAGCTGACATTGGTGCTGTTGATGAACAAGAACATGATATAGAAATTGAACAGGACGATGGACTAACAAATTTGGCCACATTAGTTCCTGACGAAGTCATTTACAATGTTAATGACTACGAAACAAGGCAATTCGATGGCTGCCTACTGTTTGGTGATGTTTCTGGTTCGAATTGCATTACAAAATAATTTTTAATAGAATAACTCATTTCTTAAAAAAACGCCATGCAGGCTTTACTGATTTAAGTGAAAAATACAGCAAAACTGGCGGTGGTTCTTCCCGACTTACCCAAGTCTTAAATGATTACATTGGTGGCATGGTGCAAGAAATCTTATCACGTAATGGCGATATTTTCAAATTTTCTGGCGATGCTTTCTTAGCACTATGGAAAATAACACCTAGTCTTTCAATACCCGATGCCATTCATCAAGCTTTAGACAGTGCCTTAATGATACAAGAAAATTTAGGCGTTTATAGAACAGATGTTGGTGTTATAATTAAAGGTTTGCCCAAATTTGTCTCTTCGTGGGCAAAAAATTAAAAATTTTTAACATAAACTTCTTTAAACAGTGAAACTAGCGATCGCTTTTGGAGACATATATTTTTCGTTGATTGGTGATAAGGACAATTCGCATTATTTAATGTCAGGCCCATCTTTATGGGATATTAAAAAAGCTGAAGAAAAAGCCATCGCTGGGCAAGTCATTTGTACCAGGGATGCTTGGCGATATGTTACCCCATCCGATTATCTGTACGAAGATTTGGATAATTTTCTTGTTAAAGTAATGCTTTATATGCACAAATTAGAAAATCATATTATTGTTCATAATTTTGAATTAAAATAGGTTTTTGGTACTGGCCCAACTTGGAAGAGTTTATCTCAAACGAATATATCTCGTAATCGTATGTTAAAACAAATATCACTATAAGTTTACAATTATATTTTAAAAAATTTAAGGGACAAGGGGTGCCTCTTGGGTTTTTGACGATAACAATATTATGCCATTTACTAGATCACTAGCTCTTGAAGAAGAATATGGACGTAAATGAAAATAAACTGTTGTTCCATTATTATTTAACAATTTTTCTGAAATTTTTAAGTGAGATTGTCAGTAAATTATGCTGCAAAAAATAATATGGGAGAAAGTTTAAGTCAATTCACATTACCACCAATAATGAAGTCAATTAAATTAAATGAACCATTGGATTCGTTAACTGAAGTTCGACATGTTGCTGTTGTTTTTATGAATATTGTTTTTAAACAACAAAGTTCACCTGTTGAAATTATTAAATTTGCTGATAGTATTTATAAAATTGTGTGCAAGTGAGATTATACCAATTAATAATAACTTAACATTAATCGTCGAATTGAAAATACATAGATATGCCAAAGATATGAATGGTTGTGTAAATAAAGTGAATAATTTCGACAAAGATTTACTAGTTTTGGTAATATTTGGTCTAAGAGGATTCAAAACTAAATTGGATAGTCAAACGGCATTAAAATACGCTTATATTTGCCAAAATGAAATTTCCCTGTTGGAAAACACCGTGTCAGTTTCAGTTGGTGTAACAACTGGTATCACATATTGTGGTGTACTTGGCCATCCACTTCGCAAAGAATACACTGTGATTAGTTTAACAGTAAACAAAGCTGCACGTCTCATGATGGCATATCCGGGAAAAGTAACATGTGACAAGGAAACGTTTCTGCAAAGTAAATTGGATGCGAAAAATTTTAAATTGCAAACTTTTAAATATTTAAAAGGAATCGGAAATCCGGGGCCAGTTTATGAATTTGTGCAATTACAGCAGTATATTTTACAAAAAAATTATTTAATCGGTTTTCATAACATTTTTCTAGTAAACATACTTTTAATAATGTATTTCCCAATTATCCATTATTATCAAGAGATAGTGAACTTCAATTGTATAAGGACTATATAGATGATATTATAAAATTTAATAAAATTTCGCCTGATTGTAACATGTTGGTATATCAAGGAAGTATCAGACAAGGAAAAACTCGCCTTTTACAAGAACTGATGCTAATTTCACCAAAAAGTTTACCACTTAGTTTGATAGCACTTGCTGAAATTGATATTCATGTAATAATCATAAAAATGGCATTAGAATTCGTATATATTTAGTTATTTGACTTTTAGATACCGTATATTTTAATAAAAATATTAATATTGGTATCAATAGGTCTTTCAGAAAATTCTACCAAGGAAGAACGTAAAGTAAAGCTCGCTCAACGATTAGATCATTTAGATGTAAAACAAGTGTATTGTTTTTTGAATGAAGCTTTTGATGTTGATTTTAGGGAGACTGATTTTTATCACTCTTTGACACCCCAACGCCGTGACGAAATTGTAGTCAAATTATTTAAACAGCTTTTTTTATCTGTAAATACGAAGATTTGATATTATTTTATTAAAATCTACCAATGTATTTGAAGGTTTTCAGTACAGGTAAACCATGGGTGATATTCATCGACAATGCTGAATATATTGATAAAAAGTCTTCGAATTTATTGAAAATCTTAATGCAGTTTAATCTTGTCTTTTTTGTTGTTACAATTGATTTTAGTCATTTTGTATCAACGAGTGCTAAATACATTTTGGAAAATACTAGTAATATAAAGGTAATACAATTATCTGATATTGATAAATGGTATAGAATCGGATTAGTTTGTCAAATATTGTCTGTACAAGGAATATCTCCTGAAATTGAAATGTACGTTACATTACACTACCAATATTTTTTAAATTCAATTGAAAATTTTTATAGAATCATTAATACTTGTCCGCAAGGTGGAAATCCAGGTTGGTTGGAAAATTATGCATTGATTTTAGTTCATTCAGGAAACTTAAAAATATTATCAACAAATCGTAAACATGCTATTGAAAATGGATTAATTTTGGCACCTCTTTATATGTTATACAGAATGTCCGAACATAATACAACTGTTTACAAACAAATGTTGGAAGATCAATCGCATAATCACAAAATTGATCGCACATATAATAACGAACGTTGGAAAATTTATATGGACAGTTGTGGTGTACTGTTTTTTCAAATATATTAATTTTAAATACATATTTTACTAATTTTTCAACAACCTGTAGGATAATGTGACCAAAATGAAAGAGTTCTTCGACAATACATGTAAATCAGATGCCAAAATCAATATATGCATAATTGGTGATCAAAATTCCATAGAAAATTTACGCCCTGAAGAGATTATTGATGCTACTTTTATGAAAACTTTTGATTCGTTAACATCCCATGAACAGTTAGTGTTAAAATGTAGTTCTGTTTTGGGTGATACATTTTACAAACGAATGTTAAATTACGTTATGCCATCTTTAAGTTCTGTAATGGTCAGAAACACTTGCCTCGGTTTAATTTATAATATATTTTTTCATCAAAGACTAAAATAATTGATAATAACGTTTTGTAGCTGTACAAAAATTATTTGAAAAGGGTCTAATAGTTTGTGGTAGAACCAAATTTACAACAAAATATCAAGGTGTTGGTGTAAAACTAAGTGTTATGAGTGCAAATACAGAAGAATTGAAATGTGAATGCACAGATTTATTTATACATGGTAAATTATTGAAAAATTACTACCAAATCGATAAAATACTTCATATACTTTTAGAATCTTGTTCAAATTTACCAAAATATGCATCTTGCGCTTATATGCGATTTGTATCATCAAATATTCGTAGTGCAACATACAGTTTATTAACTGATAATCAAAAAAAAGAATTCCATAATAAAGCTATAAGATATATAGAAAAGGAAACACGCAAATGTAAATTTTGTGGTAGTGGTTATTTTGAAACAATAAAAGAAAATCAATCGTACATTGATGTATGACAAAGATAATTTTTTTTATAAATATCTTATTGTTTTATAATTACATCAGGTAGTTAAATCAGAAAAACGTGTAAATAAATTTGAAAGAAGGACATTAATTCGTCGTAAAACCGAAAGTGAAACATTAGGAGTACAATTTACTGATTCTTCAGTTGATATGACAAGATTATCATCATCAGATTCTCAATTAAGAAAAAGGCATTTTTTGTTAAGTAGTGTATCCGAAGGAAGAATTAACTGTAAATCATTATAATATCCACAAATTGATGTAGTTATTTTGACATTTTTATTAATTGTATATAGCACAAGATGAACGTTCACCAAGTATTACAAGTGCATTTGGTAAAATAATTATAAGACAATTAAAAGAGAGTCAAAGTTTAGTACGCACTTTTTCAAATATGGATTTTTCTTATTGTACATGTTCGTTAATATTGGCTGGAGCTTTTTTCCAAATTATAGAACATTGTCAGGGTTCTGGTATAAATAAACTATCAACTTAAATTAAGTTCATCTCATTTTACATATTTTAGAAAACAATGAGAAACTCTTATTGTCCATCACTGAATATACATACGTTTGTATAGAAAATGAAAACTATTTAGGGGCAATGGAAGCTCTTCAAAAAGGACTAGACATTCTTAACGTATGCAGAAACAAAGCCAAATTTGACTATATCGAAAATATTATGAAATTTTTCAGGATCCATCAAAGCACATCTTTCAAATGAAATGGGAACTTGAAGTTAAAAAAGCAAAAATGTATTGCTTGTTAGGCTACAGTTTACTGAAATTGGAACATTATGAAGAATCTTATAAATATTTAACCAAAGCTTTAAAGCTCTACGGATTCTCGTATCCAACATCGATTTCAAGAAAGATTTTAAAAAATCGTCTACATTTTCGTCTACTTATTTATTTGTACGTTTATCCAAACATTTACAAACGTGTCATGCAAAGTGCTGATACAGATTTTTACAATGATTTATGTGAATGTACTGGATTTTTATGCAACTATTTCATTGTATAAATTCGTTCAATTTGTTAATTACATATTTTATATATCTCGTTTAATGCAGACCATGAAAAAATGGGAAGAAGCTGAATTCACTGCATTATGGTGTTTTGCATTAGCCATAAAAAGCTATACAAGATTCATTCGTATTTGTGTTGCATACAGAAATTTAATATATATTTTTCAACATTTTGGTAAATACAAAATTTGCAGTGATTTAGAAGTATACGCTTTGCATTTGTGTCATTTAAAAAAGAAAATCACATCAGCATCTGATTTGAAAGCAATTACACAATTGTATCAATTAATTTTTAAGCAAAGGTTAATGAAACGATGTACGATGTAGATTCGAATGCATTTATTAAATATACAGTTTTCTTAAGGATTATCAGAGCACAGTTAGAAGATGCTATAACTATCGGTTATATTACATGGCGAACAGCAGTTTCCATTAATTTGTTTATAATAATGGATGAACTATTACCTCTTATGTTTTACATACTCTTGTTAAAACTGCAGTTAAATGAATGTATTAATATGTTACAAGAAATGAACTGTATTACGTATGAAAATATTAATGGTATTACTTAAATAACTAAACATTATTATGATTGTTTTAAACCATTGGTTTTTTAAAGTTAAAACTTGGTTTAACAGTTGTTGTATCATTTTTCAATTAGAATGTGGTGCTACTGTAATACCATATAAAGAAATTGAATATTACTGTCTAAATCCATATATGTTTAATAAGGCAGAAGAAAAATATCGTATTTTTGTTGTTCTATGGTTATGGTTTGTATAATTAGTGATAAAAATGATTAAAGTATAATATAATAAAATAATTAGGTGTTTGCGAAATAAAAAATTCGGTGGAGCTCGTTATTGGCAAGAATTTATTTGGGATTTTGAATTTAAAAAGAATGATTCTTTAACAAATTTAATTACTGCTTTGTATTTCTTGGAAGGCTTGTTATTGTATCTTTCATATAAATTGGATAAGAAAAATTACGATGATTCTCGCGAAGCAACTAAACGTATTAAGAAATTTTTTGTTTTATTAAAATCAGAAATAGAAAATTATAAAATTATTCTTCCACGGTATATGGAAAATTCAAAAAGGAATTAGAAATTTCAGTAATTAATTTTTCAGGTATTATCATTTATACGGATATTATCAAGTAATTAAAGACTCTAAAAATTATTCATCTGCAATTCGTCATTTAATGATAGCGAAACAATATGCTGAAAAACAGGATAATAAAGTTGAACTGTCTTGGATTCAGTTTACAATAGATGTACGAGTAAATTCTTTGAAATATGAATTTTATTGTTAAAATTGAGATACTTTCTAGGTGTGGAAAGATAACATATCTAATTCACAAAAACATTTATGGCGCTCAAGTTGTGAAACAGGCAATGAATATGATTATCATGATATAGAAATAACTGGAACATTATATCATTATCCATTGGAGCCACCAACATATGTGTAAATTATTAATTATTTCGTTTTGTTGTTATATATGTTTATATGTAATTTATGAATAAGGAATTGAGTAATTTTTCAAATTATTTAACTAGATTTTTTCAAACAGCTGCAGTGCAGTCTCAGCAAAACATAATTTCGCATCGTATATGTGGCATGAAATGAATTTCTAAAAATTGATAGTAATTATTTTCCTTAGCCATGCTTAATTAGCTAAAGTGAAACTAATGAGAGATGTAGTCCGCGCCCATTATCTTATAAATAGAGTTTTAAAAGACATTTTTATGGTGTTATGGTGTTAGTATTTTGTTTAACTTTAACTTGATGTTTAATTAATTATTTCCCGTTTGGTTTTTGTCTTTTTTTGATATCTCGATTCAAATTGAACGTTGTAGAAAGAAACATTTTCTGAAATATTACATTAACAAATATAATTTTTCAAAAAATTTCATCTTTTGAAATTCGTCTCTTTGAAATCCAAATTATCACCTATAAGTGATATAGAAAAAATTTTCTAAAAATTTTATTTTATTTTTATTAAATTAAATGATTGTTTTTTATTAAGGACATCCTAATAAAGTCAAATATATGCGGGGTTTTTCATTTCAAGTTATAGTATTCGGAAAAATAAATTTTGAATTCTCGAAATTTTTCAGTATTTTTGAAATTTTTTGGGTCGAAAATTTAAATTTTGCAAATAGGGTCGTGTTTGGTGTTGTTTCTTATTAATTTAATTAATTAGTATGTTAAATCTGTTAACAGATTTCAATTTGGAATTGCAGTTTTTAAAAAAATTGCATTTGAAAACTATGTAAATTTTTACTAAAAAATTTCTTTCCATTTTTCAACGTTCATAGAAAATTTATTAGAGACAGTTTTTTCTTGATATCATACTAGATTAATAATACATCTATGGACTTTATAATTGATTTATTAAATTTAAAATATCTATTACAGGAGAAAAATTATAGCGCATTTTCCGACTAACCAATAGAAAAAAAGTATGTTTTTATAAAAGTACCCACGAAATGAAAAATATTAATCGTAGAGCAAAACTAATAGTTTCATTAGATGCGCCTATCCAATATCTATGGAAATGAGTAATTTCCGTGGAAATTACTTTTTTTTTGTGATTTTTCTGAAATATAAACATTTTCCTTCTTTAAATAAAGAAAATATTTACACTGGTTAGCATAGGTTAGGATAGATTAGATTAGGTTAGTAGGTTATTTTTTAAAAAAAAGTCATCACAACCAACTCAATCAAATGCGCATGATTATTGATTACGTTCGAATGATATGGTTTTAGCTGTCCAAAAATTTTTGTATTAAATTAATATCATTGGTTTTTATCGAGGTTTTTATTAAGGATACCCTCATAAACTTAAATATATGCGGGGTTTTTCATTTCAAGTTCTAGTATTCGGAAAAGTCGATTTTGAATTTTCCAAATTTTCCAGTTTTTTTGAAATTTTTTTTGTGATTTTTCTGGAATATAAACATTTTCCTTCTTTAAATAAAGAAAATATTTACACTGGTTAGCATAGGTTAGGTTAGATTAGATTAGGTCAGTAGATTACAAGGACAGTATAGTAAAGGTCTGATTCAAATTTCTGCCTCCCCTAGTTTTTCTCCGTTTCCCACCAGATTTATTAGTCTTTTAGTCTTGTGACGTCACGAGCATTTTTCGTTGTAGCACTATAGTGTAGCTTGCTGTGGCTCTAAACCATGC
>SSSI01008456.1:0-21190 GCA_004796505.1 Oryzaephilus surinamensis | reverse complement strand
TAATAGACTCATTTATACATAAAATATTTTTAATGAAAAATAAACATATGTATAAAAATTGTCGTAAAATTATAATCTCAAAATTATCGCAAACATTTTATGTGGTAATAAAATTTTAAGGGTGAAAATAACGATATGAAAAATTTCTGCATAAAATCTGTCATTTTATTTTCTATTATTCTTTAATAATAAAAACCGTTAATACACAACAATAAAATTGTGTTACTTGACTAGGAAATTCAATTGTTTAACTTTATATACAATTTCATGCAGTTTTTTTTTTTTAAAAAAAATAACAATGAGAAGACCTTAAACGTCCAACAACATAATCATTGCATTTTCTCCCCTTCCATGAAAAATAAACAAAAAAATATATACCTAAAGGCTCGTCTACACACAGTCTTAAGTCCTTGTTTTTAGTCTGTAGTCGTTGTCTCTTGTGTGTTGTTCGTCTACACACAGTCTCTAGTCGCTGTTGTTAGCTTTAGTCCGTTGTCTTTAAAGTTGAATCAACTTCAGCTTTTGAGACAAAGGACTAAAGTCTGACCAATCACAGTAAAGTAAAGTAATTTCATTATGTCTTTGATGTCACATGACAACTTGTGTCAAATTGTTGTTATTATATTGTTGTCAGTATTTTTGTACGGTTGTCAGTAATATTTGTCACGTGGCATCAAAGATATAGGCTGCGTTAAGTCAGCGGTAAAATGGTCAAGTTCAACTTTGCTATTTCAATTGCGACCAATTGCGACCATTTCGACTAATCAGCTGATCGATCACGTGGTACAGTTCGACCAATTTTACCGTTGACTTAACGCAGCCATAATGAAACTACTTATGTATAAATGTAGATAACCTCAAAAATTCAATGAGAATCAGTAAACGACAAGTCAGGTTTAATATGATTGGTACTTTTTCTTATGACTAAAGTATAGTGTAGAGTTCAATTTATACTGAATTCAGATAGGGATGAAAAATCGTCCATCTTGAATTATGACGTTTTTTAAAATTATCCAATAATTGTTACATTTTTCACCTTATAACCTTGCTTTCGATCAATAAAATTTCAAACATTAAATCACGTGGAAGCTGACCAATCATATTTTTTTCATCCCTAAATGAATGGACCTTAGATGAACTAAAGACTAAAGACTGATGACTACGGACAAGACTTAAGACTGTGTGTAGACGAGCCTTTAATGAAAAGTACCTCAGTTTGATGCTGTGACTTGAAAACCGGCTGTGCTTTCACAAACAACGGCATTTTCGTCGATGGTCGTTGTTCTTGTTCAGGTACTTCCCATGCGGGTGAATTATTCGAATCCAATGCTAATTGGGCCAATCTCAGTTCGGTGATCCATTCTTTTTTAATCAATGGATTGTCTGTTTGGAAGGTAAACGTTTCATCTTTTCCTTTTGTTTTAACAACTAATTGTAAACAGCACGAATCCACCCATGCCATTTCTTCGTCCTTTTGTTGTATAGAACTTTGTATCTGATGTAGTATACGTTTAGTGATATCTAAATTCAGTTCGGTGTAAGTGCCACGTAGCGATGCTGCTAAGTCATTAATTCGACTGACAACTTCATAATCGTGCATTAAATTGCTCATTTCTGTGCATAAATTGTTGGCATCTTGCGGTTGACCACCCTCAAATGATCCATTCGACTTGATACTGCCCCCTTTAGTTTGATTAGCGGTTAATATCCTGCTAAGTGTTGGTGATGTGCTGGTGTCTTGTATTTCGACGTCGGAAACTGGATACATCCATTTTAGGCTCAGTCTTTCATTAGCACCAAAATCGTCAGATGACTTCGACGCCACGGATACGCAAACAACTAAATCATTCAACAGTAGCAGTCTTCTACTTTTTGCTTTCGTCAAATAACCATTTTGGCTGTATTCCTGCACATAAAGCAAACACAAATTAAAAAGGCAAGTTTGCATTTTTTATTCAAACAATTTTACCAGTTGTGTAACATTGTCTTCGCGCAATAAATATCTATTGCCGTCGGATAAGGGTCGTGCAGCGAATTTTCCACTAATATTCCGCAGCATCTCTTTGAAGGCTTGGTATTGTTCAGCTTCACGTTTGCGTTCGTTCAACATTTCGGCCAATGACTCCAACTGTGTTAATGCCAGTTGCAGTGACATTCTGTCGTGATGGCCGTGTGGTGTATGTTTTAAAAGATCCTGGCATGTATAAATAAATATGCAAATATTAAAATAGGCTTCATTCGAAAATAGAAACGATTTTACCTGAAGGAATAGAATAAATTGAGGAAATCGTTGGACAGGCTTCACCATCAAACCGAAGAATGATAACCGATCATGAGAACTGATCTGTTTCACCTGAAATAGCAAAGCAATTATAAGAAATGATCATTGTTATGTTTAATTTCTTATTGTGTGTACCTTAAAGAAGTCTGCCAAAGCGGATTTTCGCTTGGCCTCCATTTTTGCCAAGTCCATGGCGACGGAAAAATTATTTATAAAACCACTGTAAATGTCCAATACGATGGCTTTTGAAAAGGATGCCACAAAAACATCTCCAATTTTCTCATCCTTGTCCCAATTTTTTATGCATTCAGCTAAACCTATCCGGAACAATGTATGGCACTGTAGTATTTCAGGCAGTTTATAAAAAAGAGTCGTAATTTTCGAACTACTCAAAATTGGTGGATTGCTTTCCTTTAACGGTTTCTTATAGTCCTTAAGAAAATGAAAAAGAAAACTAAATATTATGGAACACGTCTTTATTGCAACAGAAAAGGGAAATATCTTACATTTACTAGTCTTTGTAGAGTTGCGATATACGAGTTTTCACTGTGAACTATAGCAGCTACAATCATTCTCCTTTTTTGTTGTTGTGGTGTTAAATTTGGTGGTGGTGGTGGTAGACTAGGTGGCAATTGCCGTCGTTGTGATGATGTACAGTTTGGGAATGAAAATTGCGTTTCTTCCTCCACCTCCGGCAATTGGGGCATTTTATTTGAATTTTGTGCCGTTCTTGGGGTATCTGCATTTTCAATATCGTATTGATGGGAACTGCCCCGTCTGATCGAAAACCAACGAGACAATCTACCCTGGTTTGCTTGATTTTGGGGAGACGTGTCCCCTGGCAGTGAACTATCCAGTGATAATCTGTTTGTGCTTCCAATGCCTCCA
The DNA here is from genome assembly GCA_004796505.1 of Oryzaephilus surinamensis. NCBI lineage: Eukaryota > Metazoa > Arthropoda > Insecta > Coleoptera > Silvanidae > Oryzaephilus > Oryzaephilus surinamensis. The sequence goes on along the minus strand of SSSI01008456.1, from coordinate 18,021 downwards.
CTACCTCTTAATTTATCACATAAAGTACGGGCTTTGTTTAATGTATTACGTAATTGACCATTGCTTCTAAATCAGTGGCAAATAAAAAATCGTATGTTAAAATCTATTAATAAACTTTAATTCAAATTTATTGTGTTTACCCAACAAAATTGGTTAAATAAGCAAACACGAATACTTCAACTACAGATTTTATATAATCCTGCGACGATTTAATTAAATTGTACAAAGTTTTTTTCCGTAAAAGACATATTGAATTTATTTTTGTCGATGAGACGAGAAAAATTACTGCTTTATTTATGTTTATAATAAATTAAGAAGATTCATGTAAAAATATTTATCTATAATGTTAATAAACTCGGTAAACACGTGCTTTAATTACAATTTAAGTGAGTCGATAATTGATTAATACACTTGTTTTTGTACCACCGTCAAATTTATTAATATGGAAAACTTGGAGGAACATTACATCTGGTTTAATCGAACTTAAGAACACAATTAACATTAGGAAAACTTATTGAATAACATTTTAGTAGATTGAAAACATCTACAAAATTGATATTATAAACAATTGGATGTTTGCCAAAAGTTTGCAATTAGAAGTTAAGATGTAGACAAGTTATTTTAATTGTTTCTAACATTATTAAATTAGGATAACATTAATTAGCCAATTGAAATGACGATCATTACATTTATAATCTAGATGATTGATGTGTGATTTTTACTTCAAAAATAAACATTTATATTTCCAATGACGAATTTCACAATCAAGTGTAAAAATAAATAAATACACTAACACCTAAACCCAAATCATGTTGAGTGCCTCACCTTAAAAAATTTTGATGATCAATTATATGAATCATGTTGACAGTGTTTGCAACCGCATCTCACAATTTGTTTATAAATAATTGCACGTGGGTGGCTTTTATTGCAAAATATAATATAAAAACGATATATATCATTACTCAAAGAGCTCCTTTGAATTTAAAATGAAAAACGAAAACAATGGACAAGATGCGGACATAAAATTTTTTCAGTAAAAAGATAATAATTTGCGGAAACATAAAAGTCACGATTCAAACATTAAGAAAAACGTATGCACGTTTGTTCATCATTAAATAATATTTACATTTCATCAATATAAACATGTAATTTACGTAATTTTTCATTAAAAAGTAAAAGCGTTCTAAAATAATGTGAACACTGACCTACTACTTGATGCTGCACTTCTATCACTTTCCTCGTCTGATGACAAATCTGGTTCGGAACCAGAACACCAGCTGTCTTCAGAGCTTCTTTGGGAAATGGTGTGCTGTAAGGATCTTGTATGGGCCAGTGGTGGTGCCACACGATGTTCACATGCTGCCGCCTCTTCCCATGTGCCAGAACGAATGCGAGGTTCATCTGTAAAACACAAGAAAAAATATATATATCATATTATCTAGATGCACAGCACATATGGCTAACGGACTGTTATCGTATATAGTTTTAAAAACGTTTTTTATTCAAAATTTATTCAGGAAAATGTTCCATTTTAAATTAAGTCAGGTCTCTAGTTTCTATACAAATCTTCCTATATTATATTGGAACAAAAAGTCTATTCAAACCAATAAAAAGAAATTATTACCGTATTTCCATTATTCTGCGATATTGTTGAAAATGATATTTTATTGTTATACGTGCATACAATTTATTAGAAATCATGTATTTCCCACGCTACTGTACAATTTTATATACTTTCCAATATAATATGGTTCGAGGGCTTTATTTTAATGTTTGCCTGAATACAAAAGGCGTTAGAAAAACTTTATAGACGTTTTTGTTTCACATTTTAATTGAGTTGTTTCAAAAGGATTAATAATTTTCTGCAGGAGAACTTTCTCTCTTTCCAGCACCATACAAATGATGATTTTCCTCATAAACTTTCATGTTTTAACAACGAAACACATAATTTACGTTAAATTATGTTTCGGTTGTAATTTTATTGCATAATAACCGAGATAATAACTATAACTGCATGTCAATGCGGCTAAATTTACATTATGTGTATTTTCATTTAGGTGGGTTTAAATGCACTATTATATAATTTGGTTTCATCTATAATATATAACCAGTCTGTTGGTTACAATGCATTCCCTTTATTAATGAAACAAATGGAATTCCTCATCTGAAAATTAAAACGTGTAAAAATTTCAAAAAGCTCGAGTAAAATGTGATTAACGAAATAGCTTAATTTTTCTATCTCCATGTAGTTATTTGGATTTAATGTAAATCGGGTCAAATAATTTATGATGGAATTTTATGATATACAAGAATTTTCTTCAGTGTTTTAATAACTATGTAAAAAAGACAAGCAAAAGATTTATGACGCGCTTCCAAACAGGACAATCTAAGGACAATTTCCAGTTTTTCGGGTCAATGTCGTTAGATTTATACGTTCTTTACGAGAAAATTAGTTCTAGTAACAACAAACTTCAAAAGGAAGTTGATGTAAAGTTTTCTAATTCTCCATTTCTGGGTTTACTAGCCAATTAAACGGTAATTATTCAATTTTTTTATGAATATGAAATAATTTGTTTATATAAATAGAATATTACGAAACACATTACGACTTAAGTAACTAATTAGAATGTTGTTGGAGTAGAATTATGCGATGTCACTTTACATAAGTTTCTAGTCGAATAAGTTAATATTATAAAAAACTTGTCAAAATATTGAAGGTTGCTTCTGTTGATGTATTCATACATAAAGCTTTCGTCTTTGTACTTAAACTTTATACGTCTTTGAAAATTTTTTATTGTAACATAAAGAACAATAGTCCATTTACCCATATATTGTTGAAATGAAGTTGACTTCATATAGATTTATGGAATGAATACGGAGGATACAATACGAATTTAAAATACTTGAATAATTTATTATTTGGTCTCTTAACAATATAACATATTATGATTTCTCCCTTGAGAATAACGTGATTTCTATCTAAATCCGACCAGACATGATTCAGTAAAAGGGCACCATGAAAAAATGCTCATATAGATCTGGATCTAAATGGTATATGTAGTTGTAATCCAAAATCACTTTCGTTAGCAAAATTGTACATGTTTTGCATAAAAATGATATGTAAATTGCATTATTTCTCAAGGTTGCAATATAAATGTGTGTATTTATAAGAGTCAATTTGCATTCTGTATAAACGAATTATCTTTTATAGCAAACATTATTTTGCTTTATTACTTAGCACTGTAATAAAGAATAAATATAAGTTAGTACTTGATGAAATTTCATTGAATAAATATAAATCAAGTGTCTATAAGTTTACGGTTTAATTTAGCTTTTTAAATAAATTTTCATTATAGGTACATAATGTATCATTAATTGTGTTGAAAATTGCTCCTAAATGGAAAACATCAATTAAAATGCCAGTTAGAACACGTGGATGAACGCACGTGTACGTTCCATATGGAGTTATCTTTATGATTTTTGCCTTTTATGCTAATTCAGGGGATAAAATAATCAACAATATATTTATAAATTATTCAAAACATAAATTTTATTGACGAATATGAAATTTGGTTGAAAAATTATATATTTATCAGTCGCAGACATATAAATGTGCTCCAATATTTATTGTAATCGATTTTCGATATTACAGATAAAAACTGTTGAAAATGATGCATTAAAATGAACTCTCTAGCATGAAAATGACCTAAATGAGGTCACAATAATGGAGCCCGACTTGCAATTATAAGCAATTATCACAAAGCTAATAATAATTCGACTTAATTAAGTTCTTAAATATTGTGACCATTTCACAGTTTGAATTCATTTAAAGTTTTTTATACGAACTATATACAGAATGAAAGAGGATGTTGATATTTGTTTGGGAAATAAAAAATAATAATAACGAGAGAGAATAATAAAAGCGGGGTCGGTCTCTCGCAAATAAATAAAAACTTCCTGTATATTACTGATAATAATGATGATATACATAGTAAAATTATGAAAGTATTTCGCCTTGTTTTACTTAATTTAGTACTACATTCTGGATATAATATGATCAGAATGTAACAATGGCTTGTAAATTGAATTAATTCTCAATGGGCAGCTCATGTCAAATTCATCTCCACTTTTCTAGAAATTAATTTCATGCATTTGTTGGCATTAAATACCAATATAAATGAGATAAAACTTATAACGTTAAATGCGAAATTCAAATATAAATTGCATAAAAGGAGATTTTTCATACATGAAAACTATTTCTTTCTCTATTGAGGTTTTGTTTACAAATTTAGTATTTATATTGTTAATATTTGAGCTTTAAGCAATTTTTTCCTCACATAAATAATACCTATTCAAATATTCGAATAATGCGGGTTGAAAAGTTTTTCAAAAAAGTTTATTCAGGTTTAACAATCATCACTTTTAATAAAACTTTTCTTCCACTTTTTCTGTTTATTATATACTTGTGTATGATTTTACATGATGGAATTAAATTACGTAAACTTTAATGAACATTTTGTAAATTACGTTAAAGTTTTAAGTAAAAATACTTGGGCGAATAAATTGTAAACTTCATTAAAATTATATATCTATACATACACTTATAATATATAATTTGCTGTATAATGTGACAATTATTAAGTGTTCAATAATTATTAATGAACAAATATCGAATTTGGTAGTTTGAAGGCGTTTTACTTTAATATATAATGAAAATAGAGCAAAAGAAAAATATTGAAAGGGTTAAACTGAGGTAGACCAAAACAGGTTCATTTAGAGATTAATTATACAATAAATGACTAGTTTATTTTTTCAATTTGTTTATTTACGATTCACCATTTATGGTGTCAGTTGATTTATTTTAAACTACAATTGTTTTAATAAATGACAATGTATCATTCCCACGCTATTATTATATATTCTTAATAATTTATTATTCATAAATGTCATTTTGGTTTCAGTCGGACAATACAACTTTTGTCCATATTTAGCAAATAACTGATAATTCTATATTTGTACATTTAATTATCTTCAAACTACTATCTTGTAGTACAATAATGACCAAACTATTACACATTTGAAGAACAAAGAAGACCGGAGCTTCTGCACAAGATAAGCAATTGCTTTAAGTGGTGGCAGACATCTATATTATACATAGATCTTTTTTATTTTGTGTTAAAATAAAATGCACAAAATAGAAAACGTAGAAAGCCACCACATCACAATTTAATTTGACTCTAACTTTATTTTATATGTACTATGTACGTAAATATATAACCGTTTCAATATAAATGATTTTAATTTAATTTACGTTTTTAAAACACTAATTGCATTTAGTTGTCGTTTAATATCAAATAATTGCATTATTTTGTTTGAAATCCATTGAGACACCATATAATAATAAAATGGGAACATTGTATTGCCCTTGACCTTATCACCGATCCAGAAAACATTTACAAACATTGTCATTTGTTATCAATTTTTCGCTTGTTATCAACTTAATGAAGACGATACACAATACTGTGTACATGTATAGTTTTTTCTTCGTTGCACACAATTTGCGCATCAGAGAAAAATTATTACAAAATGATCCACTCTTGGGAGTGAGAAGAGAACCACTACTGTGCAGTGTAAATGTGTGTGTAGGTGTAATATGAGCGAAAGAATCAATTTATTTTAATCTAACACCAACAGAGACGCAGAAAAAACATATTATTTTTACTTGGCATATAAGAATAAACGCAATACATATATGCGAACCATAGAAAGATTAATGGCATTTCAATTTGTTACATAATTCGTTCCTTCAAGTGCTTCTCTCCATTTTGAAAATGTTTATCTTACAAATTGATAATATAGGATATTCCGTACATGACACAAATAACAAACATATGATTAAGAAAAATTAATATGCAAATCACTAAATACTGTTTAAAGGTTGATTGTAAACAGCTTTGATGGTGAGGTCATGAAAATATAATAAATATGTAACTGAAATTTGTTTTGGGGAGCAATTTACATATAAACTCGATTTAGATTTATACAAGTCACAAAAAAGAATGTTGTGATGATGATGATGAAGGTGAAAAACATCACAACTTTACTATTAGATTTTCAGCTTTCAGTTAAGCTGGCATGTAGTGATTAAATCACGTAAAAGTGTTTTTGTTCTAAACTACTTAGGATGCATTCATCCATCGGGGACTGTTTTACTTAAAAATGGAAATTTCAAGTTAAATATTTTCTTGTTTATAACATACAAACACACAATTTTTGAAAACATTAAGTAGGTGTAAAATTATATAGAAAAAAGTGGTTGGTATAACTGTAACAATAAGTATTTATATATTTCTATGTTGTTTAAATGGTTTCAACCCACAAAATGTTAGTCACTATATGTTGTGAAAAAAAAACTTTAAGTAGGTAGATTTACATTTGCAGAATGCCATTTTTGGTGCGGGTCGTCTAAACTTTTTGAAAATGAAAGTGAAAACAAAAAAGAAAAACAAATATGTACTTACGCACGCTGATGTTTGGTTTTCTTAAAAAAAATGATTGCATATAAACTTAATTAAATCGAACACACCGATAAGTGTGCCCTTTTTGCACTCGATAACAAATAAAACAAAGAAATCGCTTTTTTGATAACAATTTCATAAAAATATAAACAAGCGCGTTACGCGTTCAATTTGAATTCGAATAAATATGAATTGTGCTTTGAAGAAGGCTTCGACTACCAGAGAACGACTGGCCGTAGACGACGATGTCGCCGCGATACCCAAACTTCGTATGACTTCTCTCATTTACCTCCTCTTCGCTGTGAACGCGTCGTCGCCGCTCTATTCTCTTGCATCAGTTCAGCACTCTTTTGTAAAATACATATCAGACTAGGCGCCGATCTTACCTACATAATAATTCCAAGGTGATTCGATATGTACGTTACGTAAAAACAGGTATATCTGTATATTTGTCCCCCGATTTGATACAACAACAGACGAATAATTCTCCGTATATTGTTTACCGAAAGCTCGATACGCACGAAGGCCTTTTAAGGGCCCCAAAAGTAATTGGATGAGTAGAAAATCATTTATACGTGTGGAAAGTCTGTCTTTCTCTATACCTGAGTAGATTCGAGTGACAGGTTCTTGAAAGAGTCAACAACATTTCATGATGATATAGCAAGCAAGAGGACTCAAATTTCGCTTATTTTACATTATTGAACACAATGCAGGGCGGCTCCAATTTCAATTCATTTCACAAAGTAACAAACAACAATACATTTTTTGAGTAAATCTTCAAATTAGCCAAATTAGAATCGGTTTTCGTGTTCCACATTTTTCAGGAACTTTTCCGAAAACATTTTGGGTTTGTTTAAAAAAATAACTACATAAATATTCAATGTAAATTGGTAATTTATGTGAAGTAAAGCAGATAATAAGTTAATTAGAAAATTAATTGGCTTGTTTTTAAAACATTTTCGTTCATCAAAGATGTGATCAAAGTACGGATATATACTTTTGAGAAAAACTGGGTTGACTTTTAATGTACAAATATTAGTACATAAATAAATAAATTATAATTTTGCTGAATAAAAATATAGCGTATGAAAAGGTTTTCCTTATTACACCGTGAAAAGATTTATGTTCAGTTGGTGAGCCACATTAACCACGCATCTAAATCAAGGCTAGAAAAATTCAAATCGTAATAATTGAAGGATACAAAAAGAACAATACTATTTCCTATAATTAAAATTATATACACTGTAACAAATTATTGCGGAGGTGATATATTTACGTCTTAAAAATGAATACAATATTAGTTAGAACGTTAATTGTGTTTAATCGAAACATTTATATTTAAGATAGATTTAATGTGGATGAATTGAAGCAAATAAAATTTTGTTGTGATTTATGCCTTTTCTACCTTCCATCCATCCAATTACAACGTCCAATTAAACGATAATTAATAAATTTCGAAAAAATAATGTAAAAGACATTCCCGTCAGCGTATACATAAGAATAATTAAAAGTGTATGGTAATTAAATCTTACCGGAGACTAATTTTAACTATACGCTCGATATTATAAAAGTCATTGTACTTTGTACTAGGCATTATATAGGAAAATCTAAATATATAACATGTCATACTGTCTTTACAATCCAAATAAAGTTTTTCGTTTGCTTGTACAAAGTTTAAATGGAATTAAATTTAACTTGATGAACATAAACGATGTCAAATTTATTATATATTTATGTATTTCGAACTAATGGGCACTGATGATGAGAAGTGGGGGCACACACGAAATGTTGTAATTACCCACATCCGTTTTAAAGCTTAGCCCCCAAATGAATTTGATTAGACTAACTTAATTTAGCAATCTAATTGTATATAAGCTCTTAATAAGAGTACCAATCAAAGTCTCGATCCGTGCCATTATTATTCTAATACTCTTAAAAGAGAATTGAACCTATTGCATGACAAATAACTTACAATTCAATATTATACAATAATAAAATGTGAAACTTTATTGGGAGAACTTTCCACAATTTAATTTATCCATATAATAATGTTGAACATAATCATAATATTATAATATAATGGCAACGATAGTAGAGAACGTGCCTTTAACTATAAAATAGTTTTATCTAAATGCCACATCATACTATAATATTATAACATAGTTGTAAAACAATTACATTCGATTATTGTGATAAAAGCGATTAATTACTAAGCGGTATATTTATTATTAATCTAGCATCTTTACGGAAAAACGTTTATAACTATTATTGTGTATAGTTTGTTGTTTCCCCTTATTTTGTTATTGCTTTTCCTAAAGCTATATTAAAGGCATTATTACATCTGTGTATACTTTGTATGTACACACACAGTTAGAGGTTCAACAACCTAAACAAACGGCCATTATTTACACATTTATATTCACATATATAGGAAACTAAAAGCATAACAAACCAATAAAAAATAAAAGAAAAATCAAGAAAATACCTCTGGAATCTAAGTAAAAGGAAAACACAATTTTATTTATAAAAGAGGAATCCACCATCATAATCCATAGCGGTGGAAATGGTGAAAAGTTTTTAGAAAAATTGGGTCAGGTACGGATTTTTGCGAATGTATACTACATTTGTTGTTGACATTTTAAGACAAATGTATACATATCGGCTTTTTCAGTATTACGTTTCAGTTGTGGCTCCTATATGGGTACAGAAAATAAAAATATTTTAAAAACGTGCCATTTTCCTGCAAAGTTCAAGGTGGAAAATGTCATTGGCTCATGTTTTGCATACTGCGTAATGCAATTGGAGATGAAAGAACAAAAAAAAAACGACGAGACGCCAAGAATGTTTTGACTGGAATGCACTTCTGACTTTTTAAATAGTGACATACAATTTACATCGTACTTAGCGACACAATGCAATACCTATTTGTCTGCATTATCATCATAGTTGTTCAAAGAACCAGTGACAAGTTCTTTGTTGAGAAAAGTTGATAAAAAATTATACTATTACGCCTATTGTATTAAGTTTATTTCTGCGAGCGCAAGTTTGAATCCCGGCGCATTCGCCAAAATTTCAATTAGTTTCATTTTCACTTTTAAATCCCACAAAACAGGAAAGGGAATCACTGAATTACAAAAACAAATCCACATGTATCCTGTATTCGATTACATTCACATGAAATGTGTCTGTTTATAAAAGAGCACACATGATGAAGACATGGATACAGTGATCCATAATCAACTGAGTGAAATATCCAGTCGTATAAAGCAAATAAAGTCCACCTGGTCAACTGGTACATATGAGTCACGTCGTTACATCATCACAATATCAGTAATTAGGTATATTATAGCACATATACCAAGTTATGTACAATATTTTTCTAAATGCAACGAATTACATTGCTAAGAACGATATATAACTATGTTTTGGTGTTCAAGTTCCAAGTTCAACAGCATTTTATGTTATGAACAGCCTTTGTATTCGTACCATCATTGTACAATTAAACTTTTTCTGTTTTGTTTCCATGCTATATCTATACACAACAACATAACAACAACAATTATAGTTTTATTTTTTTTAAATGCGGGTTATTCAAGGTTGTATATTGTTTTATAACAGGTTTATAACAGTTTTAGTAGCTTTATTGTATTAAAGCACCTGAGTAAATAAAAAGCATACCTATACTAGATTCGTATAAGCAGGTGCTTCTTTAAAACACCTACACAAATACTGAAGAGAAAGTCTTACTTGTTTATTTATTCATATAAAACAGTTTGAACTATTTTAAAATCGAAAATGACCTGTTAGGGGGTTGAACTTGAGTCCATAAAAGGTCAAATGTCATTCAGGTGGCCGAATATTGATGTGGTTTTCAATGTGGGGCTGTTTAATGTTTGCATTATGAACTTTTGAAGAAGTCAACCTTTTTGTGATGTATTGTGGACGTCAGAAACACGTCAATTACGTTTTCCTTGTATGCCAATAGTGTACCACTTGAGTGTGAATAAATATTTAATGGTAATTTATTCATATAATTTAGTGGTAAGTATTACGTGGGCGAAAATTGAATAATTTCTATATGTGCTTAAAAAAATAATGTGTAAGGAGACACTGTGAAGGTTCAGTTCGTATAGAATAGCAAATTCGGTCAAGTAGTCCCAAACGGGAATAAATCTTATTAACATATAAATTGATAAATAATCATGAATATGCATTTTCATAAATTATTACGAAACATTTGAAATTTGCTTAGTATTTTCCAAGGTTTCTGTCAAAAGATTTCGTACAAATGAAATGGCTGATTTTATAAAATGGAAAGGCAATTGACCCTTTTTGTTAAATATGTATATTTTATTGATTTGCATATATTTTTAAACAAAAATATATGTAAAACAAGTTGTGCAACTTTTCAACAAGGAAATATAATTAAAAAAGTTTAGTTCAAATGAAAAACTATCTTCCCACCGAAATAATTATTTTTGTATTCGGTTTACTGGGGGTGGAAGAGTAATTGTGGCTAGTTACTCAGAGGGAATCCCATTTTCTAAGTATGCCATTTCGTGTTCTAATTATAATTCTACCTTTGGAGAGCGTATTTTCAACTATTTTAAAACAAAATGATTACAAAATAAGTACATATATATTGTATAAGCAAAATAATAGATTATGCTGTTACCAAAATAAGTAAAAATAATAAAAATTTACACACATGTGCATAAATTCTTTTAAAACATGTAAATAAACCAATGTAAATAAAGTACCTTTCAACTGAAAATAATTACCATTTCTTTAAATAGAATATAAAATTGTAATTTTGCTCTAATGTGCTTATTATGAAATTTGAATAATTCCTTTATTATATTTAGATGATTTATCATCTGTTGGACAATAAAACGTAAAATATGACTCCTATTTAAGAAAAATTTGTATGCAAATGTTTATAGATAAGTGCACTTGTATGTATATCATTTTAAAACAAATCAATCAAACTGCAACATAAATTGACCTACATTAAAACAATATGAAATATGATGGATGTTTATGAATTGTTAGTTTTTATGACGTTCTCAATGTACCATATATAAATTTCTCTAATAACTTTATAATAATATGTTCACATGAACATGTGTTACAAATTATCATCATCAAACATTGCAAACTATATATAATATCTGGATAAACGACATGGATACATTTTATGCAGATGTATAAACATAATAAATTCGCTGGGTTGAAATACATTTTATCGAACATATTTATGCCATTGACCTTATATGTGGAATATATCCATATACTTATTCAGAAAATATATGATTCTAATCTGAAAGTTTGATTTTGAAATTTATTCTTTAATAAAAGCATTTCGTATTTCTTGTGGAACAAAACGTAATTCTGTGATCATCAAACAATAGTAAAAATCGATAGAATTATTGAAGGTATTAAATTTCATGGAATAAAAGTTGTTCAAATGAAATTTATTTTATCCAATAAAGGTCATTCTAATTAACACAGTGCCCAATTAATACATCAATACAAAATTATTGTATACTAGAATTTTAAACAACAAACATGAAAAATACATCAATACACGTCTATCTAATGTTATCAGTATCAATTTATTAGTTTAAGCCCTTATCACTATATAAGAGCTTCCATAAAATGTCGTAAACAGACGTTTTTTTGCTGTCTTCATTTGACCCCTTCAAATAGAAAAGTTTTTTCTTCAGAAAGGTTTTACTACAGTAACGAGGATAAATGAAATTCGACCAACCTTCCCCCCATTTAGTACCTTTTCACATTTAAATTTAATATAAATGAAAGCAGTTTGGCGGGTTCAAGGACTTCAAGGCACTTTTATAATACATGAACATTTTTTTTACACCAAACAACGCCCATTTCGTTGTTTAATTTTCAAACTAGGAACGGAACACTAAGAAACTGCTCTTGTCCGCCACAATAAATCTAAAAGGTCTTTGTTTCGTACCTGTTAAGACTATTTAATTCAGCGACCCTTCTTCCCTCTTCACGGATTACATGATACCTGTTTGTGGAATACATTCATGTGGGCTCATTGTAAGCTTTTTTTTGTTTTAAAATACACATTGATCGCATTATATTTGATTCGGTTGGTGTTTTAGTGTGGTCAACGTTTTTCGAATAAATTATAATAAAAATGGGGGACTAAACAAATTTTCAATATACGAGAGTGCGCATTTTTCTTCAACAACATTGAAATGTGTTTATTTTTTAAGTACAACCATTAAACATGAAACATTTTACGTCTATTCTTCATTATTACGCATATAAAGCTATCAATAAAAAAGCTATTATTATCGTTCATTGGCAACGAAACAAATTTATTTCAATTGTTGGAATATTTTCCAATTTTCTCATTTTATTGTTGAAACAACACAAAACGAACGAACGACTGACGTAGTAGCAAATTATTTTAAATTCAAATTTAATTATTATTGGACGGATGGCTTGTACACACACACTGTTAATTTTAGAAGAACTGTACCTATTAGTCGTCTGCTTTCGGCTCGGTTCAAAGCACTAAAATTGCCTTCCATACACATGTTCTTGTGCCGAACTAAAAAGAATCTCACACAAAAGTGAACCCATGAGGACATGGCCGTGGAGAGGCTGTGCCTTCTGGCCAATGTTGATGATTACTATACCAAACATTAAAAGAATTCAAATGCATATTACAGCCAGCGGAATTCTGTTTAATGGAACTTTTGTTCCATATCATAATAAATGATAAAAACTCTCTAATGTATCGTAAAGTTCCACTGATAACACGCAAGAATAAAAAATCACTCATAAAAGTTAATTAGAATTTTATGGAATCTCAAGTTTTAAATAGAACACGAAATTTCTGATACCTAATCCCATGTATCAGGTAGAAATTCGAGGAAACCGCTTAGAAGTGGATATTCTTGGAAACTAAACATATCAAAAGTTGAGAGCAGCTGTCATTTGTTGAAAAAATAGCTACAGTTTGCTATTTTTGAAATGGCTTACGGCCTCCCAACTATGAATTACATGGAAATTAAACGGATTCGACTCAATATTATTAATATAATGGCTATCTTTTTATCAAACGTCCAGCCACCTGTTGCTGAAGAACTCACAGAAAATTATATCTCGCCTTTTCGAAACACTCTGTTCCAAAACTATAAAATGATATGCTGTTAGAGGAGTTATTTCTTTGTTTATTTTATACGAAAAGTCCTTCAATGTTTAATAAACCATTTTTATTATCATATTATATGAAATATTTTACTTAGGAAAAGCAATAAATAAATATATTATATTCTAATATACACATAAAATGTGAATATTTATGTTGTTTGCAACTTGAAACATGCTTCTATATTTATAACGAAAATATAAATAGAGTCAAGGAACACATGGCGAATATACATATATATATTATAATAAGTTTTGAAAATTTTTGTTAAGTACCCCAGAGATAATAAAGCGAAAATAAGCACACAGCCTTGGCCTTAGTAATACATAATTTTATAAAATTTATGCAAAAACATACATTTTATAAGTACAACACCGTTACTAACATCCTCCATCATTCAAAAATCGAAAATTTTGATCCTTTACAAGATACTATTGTTTTCTGATCGCACTACTCGAAAATGGGCACTTTCACTTAGTGTTGGTGATGTTGTGAAAAGTTCAGCACGAGAACAACAATAATTGTGCATCCAAGATGAACAAAGGGGGGTGCACCATGTACCATGGGGGCTGTTAACAACACGCACAAGAAACATGGCCGTACGCTGGCGAGGATATCGTAGACTGGTTGTGTTGTTGTAAAGTGGAAGTACGGTGCATAGTCACCGGCTGTGGAGGTATAATATACCGAGCGATTGTGCCAGACCCGAATATGTGGCACATTTTTCAGCACCAACCGAAAATCCACACTTGTGCCCATCGAAATGGGCCACAACACATTCTGTCACCCGAATTTCCTCGAAATTGTACATCAGACATGGGTTTCGTTCTAATGGCAACAGTTTTGAACACTCAGTATAAATGCCTCATTTAATAATGTACCCTTAAGCAGCTGCTCATGGAAAACAGATCGTTGTACATTGGAAATTTCAAGCCAAAATATAATTATAAGATGGAATGTTAATTAAATGAAAATGTTTTACATAATTTTCGAGTTAGATGTAATGTACGTGTGGATAATTTTTCAAATGAAAATAAGACTAGCACGTAGAATTTATGATATAATGGAAAAAACTGAACTTTTGATTATAAATGTTCTTAAATCATGTAAAAATATAATTATTTTACTGAATCTGGAACAATTAAAAGGGGGGCACCTCATTTACATTAAATGTCAGCGTTTTGGATCACAGTTCATAAGATTTAATTTTTTTCATGTTGTAATTTTTATTACGTCAACGGATGTAGAACTATTTAGTTTTTTAATATTTTTTTTATTTCATAAATAATACCTAAAAATAAATGAAATTTTGCTAATAAACGATCATGATGTTATATTTCAAACAAATCTTTTATATTGATGTATAACATAAATGCAATAAATTTTCATATTATATATGAAATAAAGCTCTTTATTTTTATCGATTTTATGTGAAACGCACTATTAAAATAACAGTAAGCATGTATTATTATTATTATTCTAATAACAACAGTTATTGTAAATTGTTAATGAGTTGTTACAGAATAGGATGATTTTACATAACAATGCGATTGAATTTTACATGAATAATTTTAATTGAATTGTGTATAAATAATTTGCAATTTGTATATTTTTAATTTAATCCCTAAATAAAATGCAACAACACCTGTTTTACTTAATAAAACACCCACCCAAAAATCGTTTTACATTACAGTGTTACATATTGAATTTTGTAAACACTGTACTGGATTTAACAACTTCAATTATTAGTACATTTACTTGTGTAGGCTTACTAAATTATAATAATAATAAAATTTAATACACGTATAGTTATTAAACACCCAGTACTTCCCCGATTGTGCAATTTATAATGAATGTTGGTTTTATTTTTCATTAATATTTTATCACAACTATACATTCATGTATGATTCAGTGCATAAAAATTAAAACACCAACATTTGAAAGTCAATCTAATGATAAAATTATAAATGTAACAATTTTGTTAGAAACTTTATGATTTTACAAATAATTTTTAACAAGCCATTTGTTTAACATTCTAAAGGAAACAGTTTATCGATTGATTGGTAATCTTTTTAACAAGAAACAAACACAATTATCACTCCAACAATTATTTATTTGTGAAATATATCGAAGGGAAACAAACGAACTTTGCCCTTAAAAATATTTCAAAGGAAACGATTTATAAATAAGGAAAAAAATATATAAGCCATTATCGGCGTGTAATTTGTTAGTTGGTTATAATTAAACGATGAAATCATTATCGTAAATAAGACATGTTATTATGTCATTGGAATATTAAAAATAAATAAAAATTTAATGACAACTTTTTTATCAGTTTTCGCATAAAATAGGAACTAATACAACATATTTGTAATTTGTTTGGCTACATGAGTAATTAACCGCAACTAATAAGTCACATTGACACAAAAACTTGAGTTCTTTTGAAATTTAATGAATTAGATTGATGGAAAACAAGACAGCAAGCATTACAACATGTAGAGATTAGCTTGTGTGTTGATTTTGCCCCTCGTGTGGGTGGTTGTAAAAGTGCCAAGGCCAATTTAGGCATTTTATGTAAATCCAGCACTGTTGGATGTAAAATATATGTTACTGGTACAATTTTTTTGTGTGCCTGTATTTTATAGTGCGGATACTGGGTGTCAAAGAGGGAGGAAAGCACCTTTATTGCCTACATCCTGCTAACATATGCACACACGTTTGTTTGGCGCCCCTTTTTCACTGGTACCATTCTCCAGGGCCCATTTTTCCATACACACCTTTTCCTGTTCCAACTGTACCAAGAGTATTTTATTGTCTTTATTATATGTCGTTCATTTTGCTATTGAAATTGCGTAATGTAAATTTTATTACTGTGTAATTCGTGTTATGGAATCCAGTGAATATGATTTATAAAAAAATCAAATCAACAAAATATATAACAGCATTCTATTCCAGATGTTTCAAGATGAAGTTCTCGTCTTTTTTTCGTTATATTCATAAATTCTATTTAAGAACAGCTCAATTATGTCAATTTATTTCATACTTGAATAGCACTAATTTGTTAATGCACTTGATAATAAAGGACATGAATGTATAAAGAAGAAAAAAATCATTAAAATGTAATTGCGGTTATTCGTGTAACATAAAAGAGAGGAATGTGCACGTTTCAAATAATAATTCATGTAAAATGTAATTATTTTTGTGTCTCTTTATTATATTGTCCTGCGAAACGAAAACTGAATTACATTCTTGTATATAAACATAATTTTAATATAGACGAGTTAAATCCTGCAAAATCTAAAGTTTGTACAGTTGTTCCACTGTTAATTAAACTTCTAAAGGTTTAGATTTGTTTGTACTAAATAACCGTTCTGGATTGAAAACTTGGCACGGGCCCAAATTTCAACTACACGAAAGACCTTAGTCTGCAATGTAATGGTTTCGGTTTTGATTTATTAATTGACACTTTATTTGAAAAAATGCAGATTTTAATTCAATTGCTCGCAAAAATCTAATCTACCATTTTAATTCTTGTATGTCTTATTTTCGCATTTGTGCTGTCAATCATTTTATATTTGGAGTTATGCAATCTGTACAATTTAATTGTCTTTTCCAGATAACGTACAATTGCAACAATTGTAATTATAGATTTAAGATAACCGCGATGATTTTTTTCCTCTGAAAAATGGGATCAACAAAATTTACATTTTGAAATAGAAACCGCAACAAATGACGTAAAAATATGTCAGACAAACTCATTCATAAAATAATATTGAAGGAAATAAGATAAAAAAGTTTTAAATAAATATGAGTAGATTAAATAAAATTTTCAGAAACCTGGTGGTTATTATAGTATGATGTTAATTAAACTAAATATTATCAAGGATAGAATGTGAACATATAATTTTATATTAAAACCCAGTTAATAACTGGGAGTATGTATATTAATCACTGATAATTACATTTTTCAATTAGTACGTACTTGATAGATGCGTAATTGATTTTAAACGTATTCAATTATGCATTAATTATTACTAGATAGAAAATATCGTTGTTTTTCCAGCTAAACTATTAAAAAATATATAAATCCATGAGAATTATATATGAATAAAATTGAATTATATAATTATTTGGGTATATTATTGATGTTGTTTTGTAAAATATTTAAATAATTTACTCAAACTCAGTACAATATATGCAGCCAACAACAGAAATACCATTGCTGCCATCTACTGGAACCAACAGAGTTACATTCAACAGAGCACTGCTTCTGAAAAAGCTCCTTTCAGCCATTTTCAGTACTTACAA
>SSSI01008436.1:0-17313 GCA_004796505.1 Oryzaephilus surinamensis | reverse complement strand
CTAAATTTGTTTCATTATTCTATACAACATGTTAAATTTTATTATTTGCTAATTTAATTTAATTAACGGTAAGTTAATAAATTATTTAGGTCACAAGCTCTTAAAAATAAAATTTAATATTAATATGAAATCAAAAGTCGCGGTAACTGTACGAACAAATTTGACGTTTATTCGTCTTACAGTTTCCTTTATTTAAAAAAAGACAGATTGTTTTATTTTTCATCTTTTTAATTTTCGCCACAGATAATAGGTGTCACAACTTGTATTTAAATTTAAATTATGGATACCTAAGGTCTATTCATTTGGGGAAGAAAAAAGTGATGATTGGTTAGCTTGCACGTGATTTAATTTTTTAAATTTTATTGGTCGAAAGCGAGGTCAGAAGGTGGAGCATTGTGGCAAATGTACACAATTATTGTATTATTTTGAAAAATGTCATAATTCAAGATGGACGATTTTTCTTCCGTATCTGCATAGAGTATAAATACTAGGATATGAAACGAAGGCGTTTTGTCGCTTTAAAAGTGGGACCACATTTAAAACGGCCACTAGGTGGCGAATGTGTTCTAAGCCAGATAAGTCTTGTCGTTTTTAAACGCATTCAATTTACAAAATATATCAAATTCTTAAAGCTTCAATGAATTTTTATGTGATTTTTAAACCGTTTTTAAAGATTTAATAGTGAAAAATAATAAAAAAATTAAATTTTCGAAGTGTCATGAATTGGTGTGAAAATAGCGTTTTCACTAATGTCAGTGATATTTCCCCAATTGACACAAAGATAATTGAAAGTCCCGCCTAAAACTTCTGGCTTAGAACAGCTGCGACATCTGATGGTTTGGTCCCATTTTTAAACTGCTCGTTTCATATCCTAGTATTTAGGTATCCATAATCCGCACATTTAGGACATTTCAGTGAGCATTTACATAATTTAAAGTTAATTATACCCCACAAATTTATGGGGGTATAATTAACCATAAATTTGTACCGTAAATTTTGAAATTTATTTACGAAGCGCTTGAGTATAAGTGAAAAATATCCTAATCGATTATATCTTTTTTGTTCATAATTTAATTTAGTATAATAGAGCTTGATAGAGCTCTCCAACTGTCAAACTAACGTAAAAATGGCGCCTGTAGGACAACTTTCAAATTAAAAACAAAAAAATTTTTTATGCAATGAAAAAGGATCTACAAATTTAAAAACTTCTATAGCTTAACGCACGAAAGGAAATTGGGCAAAAGAATGTGAATTGATATCACGTGACACTTTTATAGAACCTCTGCTATTAGCGTAGAGAGCAAATTTCATAGGAAGGGATAATAATAATACCTCCCCCTTTGCGTCCCAGTTTTCTTTCGTGCGTCAAGCTATAGATAATTTTTTGTTTTGTAAAATAAAATCTCTTTATTAGGTCATAAACAATTTAAAGAAATATGCAATATATACAAAATATGTTCTATAGTCATAATAGAGTTTTTATCATTTTATTTTGATTTATTCGATATTTCAGTAATTTGCCATATTTTTTTTTGAAAATACATGAATTTAATTATTTTAAATAATAATTCAAAACAAAATAATTCAAAATATGGATTATATGTACCAACTTGCTGTTTTAAATTGTGGGAGATATATAGGACACCGACCGGTATAAATAAATAATCCGTGTGATTATATGATCATAATAACCTAAAAATTACCAAAAAAATAAAAATTAATTTAAAAAAGAAATCTAAAAATTCCTTTACGAAATCATATTGATAAAATCTAAATTACATTTCAAGTGTATTTTAAATAAGAAAATTATTTTAAATTTTGGTTAAAGGGGTGAAAATTGAACAAAAGAAAAATATTTTGGCACTGATTCAACAAATAAATGAGAAAAATTAAAAATATCAACAAAAGACCCAGAAATATATGTAAATATAAGATTAAATCTTAATTTCACACCAGTCTGCAACTAATAGAGGCAATCAATGGTAGGTTTTAAGAATGGCAATAACAACTATTGATGATTTGCCTGAAGAAGTATTAGAATTCATTTTATCGTTAATTTCACCATATAAAGATTTACACGATTGTATGATTGTATCCAAAAAGTGGCGAAAATGTGTTCAAAGTACGTAAAATCTACGTTAAATCTACAATTTGCTTAAACACTATTTTACAGATGTTGTTAAAACGAAACAACGTAATTTATTCCGTGCCATCGCTGAATTTGATGTAAAATGGGACCGTTTAACACCGATCGAAATGGCCCCAACCATATCGAAGCGATATTCTCATTCCGCTGTCGTACACGACAATTCCATGTACATCTTTGGCGGTTGTACATGTTCTTTAACAACGTTTAACGATTTATGGCGTTTAGATTTGTCGAAAAGACAATGGATTCGACCGCTAGCAATGGGCACATACCCATCGCCAAAAGCGTGCTGCTCCCTAGTGAAATACAAAGACTCTTTGGTATTATTTGGAGGCTGTGCATCACCACCATCTTATCCTTTATACCAAAGTTGGCATTTATTTAACGAATTACACGTTTACGATATAAATGCTAATCGTTGGACAATCATAAATACATTAAATACACCACCCCCGGTGGCCGGTCATTCAGCTAGCGTTATAAACGAATGGATGATAATTTTTGGTGGATTTCAACGGCCACCAAATGGATTACATTGTGAAAAATCCAACGATATATGGAAGTTAAATTTAGAGACTTGGATGTGGTACAAACAGGATGTTGAAAGTAATAAATTTCCAAAAATATGACGCGTTGTTTACGTGCTTTTTATTTACAGATGGACCAAAACCAACAGTTCGTTTCGGTCAAACCCAAGTCGTGCTAAACGATAAAAACATTTTAATATGGGGCGGTTCTGGTGGCCAGAATTTTTGCTATTCCGATGCATGGATATTAAATATGGTTGGAAATTTATGGCGTTGGATTAAAGTTGAAATTGTTGGTAAAACGTATGAACCGACAAGTATTTGGCCAAATCCCGGTTGTAAAGTTGGTGATAAATTAATTGTTTTAAATCGTGTACAAGTACCAGAAACGACAACGATAGCATATTATCCAAAATCGAGTTGGGGTGTGGGAAACGAAGATGGCAGAACGGCTAGAATTGATTTAGCAAATCGTACAAATGATAAAGACGAAAATATTAACGGTAGACATGGTGTTTTAAGGAACAAGAAACGTGAAATAGAAGAAAATGAAGCTGCTTCAATGCAAAATCTAGTTGCAAGTTTTTTACTCTCGATTTTATCAATTTTTACTTAATATATTATGTTTGTTATAGATTCATGGACTGCCTTCGTCGTCTGGTATGAATATGGCAGCATTTAATATTCAACCAGAAACGATACGACGTCCATTAGATGCAAATCAACGTCGCGACAAACGTCTAGGCAATTTAATGAAATTCCAAGAACAATTTCAAAAGACATTGTTAACTAAACGTGAAAGAAAAATGCATTATTTAGGCATTTATGTTTTAGATTTATCTGAAATATATAATAGTAAACCAAAAGCCACATGGTTGCCAGCGAAAAATTTAAATAATGGTCCAGAAGAAACGATTTTATATAGTTTAGTTGAAGGTAAATCGGAATTAATTATGTTTGGTGGTATACAAAAGGACGCTAATAGTGTTGTATTAACAACAAACAATTCATTTAATAGCCAAATTTCTAATTCATTACATTTTATAACTGCCCCTAATTATGTAATTTAGAAAATTATATGCAAACAAGTTTTATTCAATTTGTCTAGTCTATTATTAATAATTTTTCGATGCAATATATGTATTTATTTTGTTTTTCCTTATATATTATTATACGACGTAATGTCTTTTTTAATTTCATATAAATGTAAGATTATTTTTTCTACTAATTGTGAATTTGTACAATAATATTAAATATATTTTTTACATAATTAAAATTTAAATTATTTATGTGTTGCTTGAAAACAATTTTATTGCCAAAAAACAAACTATACACCTTATTAAGCATACAATAATGAAAACAATAAGCCAGTTTACCAAAAATTCAGTAAACTGTATAAAAAAATCATTATACCGCTATATAAAAAAATTTCATACACACTATATAAAAAACAGTACAAAAGCCGTCCCTTTAAACTTAATCCAACATTTTCCTAATCATATAATTAAGAATACCGCCATGTTTATAAAATAATAAATCAACTTCTGTATCAAAACGTAATATAACATCAAATTGCTTATTTGTATTTGTTGTGACACGTATTTTATTGCCAGGCTTTAAATTATCATCATTTAATTCAATATTATAAATTTCTTTGCCATTCAAACCAATTGTTTCAGCATTTTCATTTTGTTGAAATTGTAATGGTACAATTCCCATACCAACTAAATTCGAACGATGTATACGTTCAAATGATTCCGCAATTACAGCCCTAATACCCTAAAAAAACCAATAAAACCCAAAATTTCTTAGTTTTTAATTTGTTTGTTACCAAAAGATAAGGTCCCTTTGCAGCCCAATCTCGACTCGATCCCGAACCATAATCTTTGCCAGCAACAATAATTAAGTTTGTATCCGATTTTGCATATCTTTCTGCACAATCAAACACATCCATTTCCTCATTTGTCGGCAAATAAATCGTTCTTGGACCAGTTTCCGTTAACAATTTATTCACTAAACGTATATTAGCGAATGTACCACGTGCCATCACAGCATCATTTCCACGTCGCGAACCATACGAATTAAATTCTTTCGGTGTTAAACCATTCTTTGCCAAATATCTAGCTGCTGGACTTGTACGACCAATTGAACCAGCTGGACTTATATGATCCGTTGTAACTGAATCACCCAAAAACAATAAAACTCTTGCATCATTTATCGGTTTCTTAACTGGCAAATCTTTTGTCATGCCATCAAAGAATGGTGGTTTTTTAATATACGTTGAATTATCCGTCCATGGATATAAAAGACCTTCTGGTGCTTGTAAACTTTGCCAATTTGTTGAGCCAGTTTCGATACGTTCATAAACTTCTTTGAACATTGCTGGTATAACATATTTTTTCTCAACATTTTGAATATCGGCACGTGATGGCCAAATATCTCTTAAATATATTGGACTGCCATTTGAACGATGACCTAATGGTTCAGTTTCAAAGTCAATATCAACACGGCCAGCAATTGCGTAAGCAATTACAAGTAATGGACTGGCTAAATAATTGGCTCTTGTATTTGGATGAATTCTACCTTCGAAATTTCGATTACCAGACAAAACACCACAACAAACTAAATCGTTTTGTTCGATTGCATTTACGATGTTTTCATCTATTCCACCGCTGTTACCAATACATGTCATACAACCGTAGCCAACAATATCGAAACCCAATTGTTCCAGTGGAGGAATTACACCGGATTCTTTCAAATAATATGTTACAACACCAGAGCCAGGTGATAAACTAGTTTTTATGTATGGTGCTACAGATAAACCGGCCGCAACGGCATTTTTTGCTAATAAACCAGCACCCAGCATCACACTAGGATTACTAGTATTCGTACAAGATGTAATTGCAGCAATTATTACACTACCATGTGTAATATTGTATTGTTGGCCATTGAACATGAATTTGGCGGTTGTGTGCAGTTTTTCCGGAACAATTCCGAAACCTTTAAAGCCAACCTTGAAAAGAAATTTAAACAACATTAAGAAGATAAGTCATAAAATCAACCCCCTACAGTTATACAAAAATTCCATACAAATATATACCTAGAATAACTTAATTACTATTTGCAAATTATTATTTAAAGAGCAAGTCATTAAAAGTTAATCACTTGGTTTTAAAGTTATTTAAATATTTTTGCAAAATGTTTGTCTAAAATTGATTTCTTTTTTTGAAAAATTAAAATGCAAACTACAATAATTCGATTATTTATATTTACAATAAAAAAATGTTTATATTTCTTTTCAAATAATAAAACTGCTGATACCACAAAAAAAAATGTGATTCATTTAAATTGTTTGTACGATTTATGTAATAATATATATGTATGATAAAATTGTTTATTTTACAAAGAAATTATTACATACATATATATTTTTATAGGTCGAAAATCAATTTAAAACAATATCATTTCATAAACGATTAAAGAACAATACAAACTAGATAAAAAAAATATAGGAATTTATTAGTAATAATTAGAAATTTATCAATTAGCCAAAGAAATGTTATACTAAAGGAGGGGATGAGGAAATTGCACATAAAAGCCACCCATTTCGACTCATTCATATCAGTCTATTTAGTGTGTTTATTAGTGCTTCAACAATTTTGTGTCAGTCATTTTCTTCTTTGGTGATCTAACTTATGATGATATTTAAAATCATAAAGCTAGATTCAGCAAAGAAAAATGTGATCATGACATTTCAACGATTTATATATTTTCCAAATTTAATTCATCGAGTCGGGCAATTAAGGAACTATTGGTGTGATCTGTGAATTTTTTTCTATTACATATCACAGCCGTAGTTGCCTCATTGCACGATTTGCTAATCAACGATTTTTAAGATAAAGAAAAACGAAAAAAAATAATAAGTATCTTACAATTGGACCAACTATGCTCAGAAGATGTCAATTAAATCATCACTGGGTATAAGTTTGTCCAACTGTTTATACAAAACAAATTTCAACAATACACATGGAAATTTAACTAAAGTTTGGTGATTTCGGCTTGGTTTGATGGAAATTTTATAAAAACATCACCGGGTGGAAATCATCCTACATTAGTTGAATAAAATATACGAAAATGGAATTCACCTTATTTTGTAAACAAGCACGAAAATCATTCTTCATATCAATTACAGATACACGATCATTTGGCCTTTTTGGTCCACTAACTGACGATGTGACTGTTGATAGATCCAAACTAACTGTTTGACTGAATATTGGGTCATCATTTGCAGAATAATTACGTAATTGTTTTGTACTTTTTAAGTACGATTCAATTAATTTGATTTGTTCCTCGGAACGATCTATAAAAACACACCAAATCAACAACATAAAAACTAAACATTTAGTTTATAATTACTTGTTTGTCGCAGGTAGTTTAATGAGTTTTCATCAACTGGAAAGAAACCAACTGTTGCACCATATTCTGGACACATGTTTGCAATTGTAGCCCTATCGGCGATGGATAATGCAGCCACCCCAGGTCCGTAAAACTCTACAAACTTTCCAACTACACCCAGTTGTCGCAAATGCTAAGAAAAAGTGCGTGTAAGATATGTTATATACGTATTAATGTTGTAAATATACCTTTGTTATTGTTAAAACCAAATCTGTTGATGTAATAAATGGTCCTAATTCACCATGTAGTTTGTAACCGACAACTTCCGGTAATAACATGCTGATACTTTGGCCTAACATAACGGCTTCCGCTTCAATACCACCAACACCCCATCCTAAGACACCTAAACCATTAATCATTGTTGTATGCGAATCAGTTCCAACCTAAATTTCCCGAAATTTAACAAAAAAATTAATAATTTCCCATTTTATTTTACTTACAACAGTGTCTGGATATAAAATAGGTGTTTGTTTTCCAGTAAATACAACCCTGGCTAAATATTCTAAATTTACTTGATGAACTATACCACTTCCAGGTGGTACAATTAACATGTTGTCGAAAGCTTTTGCACCCCACTATAAAAAATTATTCTTATAGTAATGTCAATTCAGTTTCTTATATAGAAATTTTACCTTTAAAAATGTGAAACGTTCCTTGTTACGTTCAAATTCAAGATCTTGATTCTTTTGTAATGCATCCGGACTGAAAACAAAAATATGTAATAAATTTTGATAACAATTTATATACTTATGTATATAAACATACGATCGAACAAAATCCACTTGAACTGAATGATCGATAACTAAATCTGCAGGACATATAGGATTTATTTTTTGTGGATTTCCGCCTAAATCTTTAACAGCATCACGCATAGTCGCAAAATCTACAACAGCTGGTACGCCGGTAAAATCCTAAAAAAATATTTAATAAATAATATGTAATTCTATTTAATAACAATAATTTCACTTGTAAAATAACACGTGCTGGCTTAAATGGCACCTCAATTCCACCAACAACACTTTGATTTTGTTCCCAATTTAAAATATTTTCAACATCTTGTTGTTTTATTTGAAAATTATCACAATTTCTAACAGCGGATTCCAGTAAAATCCTAACAGAATACGGTAATTTATCTAAAAATAATAAAAACGCTCGCATTTTTCTTCTGATTAAACATGTAATTAACATTGTTTACCATAATGGGGTCCAAGGGAGGTTAAATCGTAGTACTGGTACTCTTTACCACTCACAGTTAGAGTTTTTAAGTACTTATTGAAGGGATTATTGCCTAAATTAATATATTATTGGAAATTATTGCATTATTTTCGGAAAATAACTTTATTCTTACCAGCCATGATTTATAACTTGCTAGTCACGTAGTACAAAACTTGATGGTAAAAAATTGTCACTCTCTTATTTGCATTAATAATTAAACAATAAGGTCATAATATCCTTTTTACATGCGCATATTAAATTCAATTAAAAATAACACTGTAACACAATTAATAAAATGTGTTTTATCTCGTATGTAAACTTTCTAAAAACAACAAAAAACCAAAAACCAAATCCTGTTCGTTGAGACACTGTCAGTCTAATTTAACCTCAAACTATTTTTATAAAGTTCAATATATCACAAACAACTTGTCCTTATCAAAATGATTACAATGAATTTATTGGGAATGATAAGAATTGTAAATACTGTGATACTGTATAAAATCAAAAACAAACATATTCCTTATTTTAAATTTTTTAAAAAGACACTCATATTACAGACAACTGTAATGTTTCCACATAAACTAACAGGTGGTGCTGGATGTACTAACTCAACTAAAAAATTATCTGCGACTTTACAAATATTGCCCTTTTTTACAAAATAATTAAAAAGTTATTAAATTGGTGTTGTAGTTGAGATCTTACATGATAAGTTGGAATATAATGTCAAGTGTTTGGCAATAAAAATAGGTTTTAAGCATTTTGGATCAAAATTATTGCTAGCTAATAGTAGTAATAGTACATATAAACATATATGTAAAATATACATATGTATATATAAATAGCCCCAATATCAATTGGTTTGAAAGCAATTTAAATTTGAACGCAATAATTCAAAGCTTTGATTTACTAAACTTAGTAATTTGTCCAACAAAAAAGTTCAGTGGAAAAAGTTAACCAAGAAAAAACTTAA
Organism: Oryzaephilus surinamensis; assembly: GCA_004796505.1. Taxonomy (NCBI): domain Eukaryota; kingdom Metazoa; phylum Arthropoda; class Insecta; order Coleoptera; family Silvanidae; genus Oryzaephilus; species Oryzaephilus surinamensis. The sequence continues at coordinate 7,997 of SSSI01008436.1, read as the reverse complement.
AATGCAAAAAGTGCAAAAAACAACCCTAGCATTACGTTCTTTATATTTAAAACCATACATAGTATATTTTACTAAAATCCATTCAGGATACATTCAAAAATACAATTTGGACACATTTGAGGTAATAATACTATTGTGGAAAATAGTTTGTAAAACTTTTTATTCCAGACTCGTGATAATTTCTTTTTAATGGAATCAAATAAAATTTTATGTTCTAAATTAGAAAATGTGTAAGTATTATAAGTTATATTCGCATAACATTGTTAAACAATTCTTCTTTAGTGAAATGTTAATGTTGGACGAACATATCGATTTCATACGTCAACATGAAAAAACCATACAACTATTCGAACATTTTGAAAATCTTGCGTCCCAAGGCATGCACATTAAAGAAAACAATAATTATTTAAAAATGAAAAAGTTCTTCTATTGTAAACTGGTTGATTTAAAGAAGATGGTTAATTTTGCAAAAACTTATTTATGTTTTTTCCGTAACTTTATTACGGACATGGATGTTTCAAATACGTACACAACAGTGGATTACTTTTATTTAAGATCGATAATAATTTTTAAAGAAATATGGAAGAAGTTTTTTATGAGATCAACATTTCATTATACAATGTTGTACAAAATTTTTATTATATTAGAAGACACATTTTACAATTTTACAATTTCTGAACAACAATTTATCTTTTTATGTTTTGAACAAGAATCATCATTAACGTATTTAATGCAATTGTGCAATTATAGTACATTTATATGCGAAAACGAATTTTTTTTGGACAATATATTAATTAATGCTGCTGCAGACATTTGTTCTGGAAATTTACTTAAATTTAAAAACGATTTTGTGGATTATATTGCCACTGAAGAAGATTTATTTGATAATAAAATAATGGAACTTCCACTACAAAATAAGAAACGTACGTTTCCAGTTGAATTAGAAGAACAATAAGAAACCATTTTCTTTTATAGTATAGGAAAGGATTTAATTTACGTTTCGTTATTTTTTTAAATAAATATATATTGTTTTAAGTGCTTATATGAAAAATAAAGTTTATTTTGTTTTTAATAACAGAAATTTTTCATTTAAATCTAATATACAATCCTTATTTTTAAATAAATTTCTTGCTTGTTTGAACATGTTCTTATATTTACTTTTATTTAATATTGAAGACAATAATTTATCAATATCACTTCTATCACGAGTTTTATCACTATTCTTTATCACCTCTTCCTTCAAATGTTCTTCTTTTTTCAGTGGTACCAAATGACCATTTAATATACCATTAATTGGATGTTTTGCACCACGTAATTGTAATCTAAGGGGTTGTTCTTCTAAATTTCTACACCAAACCCAATAAGCATACGTATCTCTTAAATTATTATTGTGTTTGATAGAAATGCGACGTTTTAACACAGGTGTTGATGTTCTTTTTAAATTGTTTCCATATAAATTTGAACCGGAACACTGCAAAAGTAAATTTTTGGTAAACTGAATGGAAAAAATTGACAATTTTTACAACTTACTTGAATTGTCTCCATTTTTATTTTATCACTGGTATAATGTAAATGATTTTGTGAAAATTATAAATATTGAAAATGTCCATCAGGTAGTAAATGCCCCCCATATTTTCGAACCAATGACATAAAAATAAATTCCATCATCCGTTTTAAAGTTTATAAGATAATGACTACAAGATTATGTATTAATAACTTAACTGTAATCACTTAATACTTATACATAATTACAATTTTCTGTGTAAGCATTGAAATCAAATGTATATTTATGATTTCCTCTATATTGACATAAATTAACAATAAAATTACCATTTTGCCAATATTATAAATGTTTGTAATATTTAAGCAAAATTATTTATTTGCAAAATGCATAGAAATGCTTTTTCCTTTTGATTTGATTTAGTTTTTCGTTATGAAAAGCCTACAATTAAATATAATAATTTGATTATATTAATTTAAAATACAAATTATTCTTTATATGATTGAATCAATTCAATTTTATTTGAAATAATTACTATTTGATTTAATCGACTGTAACAGTACATTTTATTAGTTTAAATAAATAAATTCATATCGTTTTTAATTATCTTGTAATTTACTGTATAATACAATTTGTGTTTTCACTTAATCTATTAGATATTTATTATTCCTTTTAGAAATTATGGGAAAAGTTTGTGGTGTACAAAACTTTATTATTTATTAATTAGAATTCTTGGCAATTTTTTAAAAATATAAGAAAAACAATAAATTAAAACTATTTAATTATAAACTGTTGTTGGAAAGTAGGGCAATTAACTAGTTTTTCATAAAAAAATTTGAAAACGATTTGTTGAAAATATGGTGAATGCGCCGGGTTAAAAATTCGATAAAAATAAAATTCGAAAATTTTAATAAAAATGCAAATTTAAAAAATTTTTAACATAATTAAATTGTACGTATAATAAATATTTATGAAATATAAAACATAGATTTCGTGTACAGATAAAATATATATGAGATTTTTCATATAAAAATGATAATTAAATAGTTATAATAAGATTAAATTAACGTTTGAGTAAAATTAGCTTTGATTAAAACAAAAATGTGAGAAAATAAATTCTTTCAAGACATATTTTTGTTTCACTATAATATTTTTAATAAAATTTATTAGGTATTCTTTTAAAACTGTTGTTAAAACACTTAATTAACAAGCTTTTTGAATAACGCAACTCGTATAAATATTTGAATTCACCCTAAATTATATTTAAAATAGCAAATTAGCATTTTTCCTGTTTCCTGAACAAATTTCAACAATTAATTCGTTTATTGAAATAAATCAAACATGTCGAAAAATTTGTTTTCTACCTTAATTAGCATATATTCACAAAAGACACCTGTGTGTGTTAACAAATTTGTGTTTTGTGAAATAACTGAAATACAAGTCATTAAATTTATACAAAAATAACAATATTATGCAAATAATAAAAACGGAATAATTAAGTTTTTAAATAAGGGTTTGAAAATGATTAGAAAAAGCCATTATATGAAAATAAACGTTTTATCTTTTTCTATTGTCACTAATTACGATAATTAATTAAATATTCAATTAAAAAATATAATTATAATAAACATTTGAAATGTTTGTGTTGTGGAATCTTCAATTTCATAAAAAGGTTATAAAAATTTGTAACTAATTAGGTATAAGCGATTAAGAAAAAAACGCATAAAACGCTTCTCTTGTGAAATCAAATTAACAACTTGATTGAAAACTTGTAATTATCGTTTATTATTAATTCCATCTATAATTTATTCATTTTTTTTAAACCTTATAATCTGTAGGTACACAAAGTTTTTCGTTAAATTAAAACGCAAAATTATCTATTAAAACATTTTTATACTTACACTGATGTTTCAAGCAATATTTTTTTTTAAATCTTACATCTTTTTATTATTATAGATATGAGTTCGATTTAACGATGTGTATAACATTGATTTACATTACAAAATCAGCATGTGGTCATGATGCTGTGTCATTCATAAGCAATTAGTGGACCAATGAAGACTTCAAACTGATTGGAAATTGGGACTTGTTTTTTCAAACAAAAAAAAATTACATAAACATAATTGTATATTTCGTCTGTCATTCAAAATGATTCGAAAATGAATCACAAATACAAATTTAACATTTTTATTCAACAAAACATAGTTAAAAATTAATAATTAAACAAATTGTTAAAAGCTAATACAAAAATAATAAATTTCTAATTTCTTCTTAATGGAAAACGTTTTCTTCCGAAAATTTTGGTCGATAAAATCCTATTATAGTTGTTTTACCATTAATTTCTCTATTGAAACGATTTTTCATATTATTATTTAAAAAAAGTTGTCCAGCAATTAAACTGTAATCTTGAGAAAATCTTCCACCACGTACATGAAATGGTTTCGATCCATTTTCCAACTGATGACACCAATTTTTGTATGCATTTGAACCAATTCTTTCAATTCCATTATTTTCACGTATTGGACTTGAACTTCTTAAACGATTTTCCTTCATTTTATGTTCAAAATTTGAAATTGTTTCCATTTTTCGTTCAATAGAAATATCTTGTTCTTTGGATTTACAACCAAGGAATGATAAATTTGCATAAATTGGTGATTAATTTATACCAACTTGTGAGCTGCAGGGGGTGAAAAGGGGCTGGATAATACTTTCCTATTGGCTAATAGAACTTGTAAGTATTTTGATTTTTGTTTTCATCATTTCTCACTTATCATAAACAATTACAAATTTAAACATTATAGAAATATTTCCAACATTTGCGACATAATTACAAAATTTTTTTGTTAAATAGTTAATTAGTTAAGAAAGTAAAATATTCTTCTAATAATAATGTAATAAAACCATCCATAAACGCACCCTTTTTCCTCATTTAAGCGACAATATAAATGTAAATGAATATATGAAAGTAATGTTCAATTTATTTTCCTTATCCATAAATGTTAATTTTAATGTTATATAATTATTAGTGTAAAATTAACAAACTAATAATATTACACAAAATATTCACAGTCACAATTAACAATCAAATTATCATTATTTTATGTTAATTTACAAAAATACATCTTGGAATTTATTAACGAAAAATAAAACTTTTAAAAATTTCTGTCATATTATTCATAATTTTGTAAGAATACTTATATAAAAACAGTTAGGAAAATTGACAACAATTATAAGAGAAAAATAACAAGAACCAAACATTTTAAAAGAGTATGTGTGGAATTTCTAATAAGAGAAATAAAGACGTTTTATACAATTAAGGTCTTGCTGTAATTTGTGTTGAAATTACAAGAATGGACCGGCAATAAGAAAAGTGAATAAGCGTTTATATATCTATATATACTATATATAAAGAAGTTATTTTATATGTGAGCTGTTTAAAGTGTGTTGTACAATTTTTTCACAAAGATATGCTTTTATTTAATTAATAATAATGAAAATTGTTGTTATATTGTCGGCGTACGTTTTTCTTGTACATGATTATAGGGTACACACATATTTTAATAATTGTTCTACAAAATTTTTATTTGTTCTCTATACACTGTGGGAAATTTTCTTTTTATTTAATAATTATACTAGGTACTACTATTAGGTACTTAAATAATTACGAATTATTAGCTATAACTTTCAATCCACATCCATTGAATCGGATTAAAGTTTTTAGTTGATGGAGGTTTTAATCCATCTAGATGATCATTAGTAGTAAGTAATAACGAAGCAAGTATAGGTAATACCTAAATTCAGTAAGGTTTTACACAAATTTTATACTGACGCTTTATATTTGTTTATAACCAAGAAACCAAAAACATAAAACCGTCTCTAACTACAAAACGCGAATTTATAGTTAATTTATAAAAATGTTCATTCTGTCACCGGCCGCTCTTATTACCGACTGACTCCCAATACCCCACGCTCCCCTATTATGTTAAATAAAATCATCCTCCACGTGAAACCACATAAATTATCCAAAAATTTTATTTAGGTATATAGGTATGTTTAGAATACAACGTATTATAATGTTTATAAAAACAAAACGGAAAATAATATATTCAAATGCATATAAAAATAAAAAATATGATTCATTTAATAAAATTTTATGTTTGGTATATAAAACTTAAATATTTACTTAAATACTCGTATATGTAAAAACCCGGCCGGTATTTGTATATTCAAATTGAAAATAATTTATTAAAATAGGTAAAAATTTTATGAGAGAATGAAAACAAGCCAAAAAGATATTCATTTTATTTTTGTGCTTTAAAAATTTCATTAAACTATTTTCATAAATTATCATTAATATACATATGCAGTTTTTTTTTTGAGTGTGCGCGTGGGTGTATTAAATTGATTTAAAAAATCGGTTGAATAAATGTCTGCATTTTTATGCAAACTCAAATAATATGCAAATTTTTTTAACTAAGTATATAACCATTGTTATAAATATCATAAATAGTATAACTATATACATATAGGTTTATATAGGTAGGTATTATATGTATTATAATATAAATATATGTAGTATATTATCTATATAATGGAATCAGCTCCTGTAAGAATTAAATGGTGAAAAGGATTTGACAGTCATAGTACAACAAAAAGTCAATTATTTTTTATTAGTAGCAATTGTAATTATCTATCTAACATCTAAAAGTTAGTACATATAACGAGTTTTGTGGAGCGGCACACTTACTTCATATCAAATTTATATGATAAATAAAATATTGTGAAAATTTTTTTTCAAATATATTGATTTATTCAAGAATTATCAAATGTTTGTTGATTTTAAATTGAAGCCAATTTTAGCTAAATCTCATTGTTCCTGTACGTGCATGTTTGCCGCTTTATATTCACATTGATCTTAAATATAATTTGGTAATTATGATTGGAAATTGTATTGTAGCTGCCGGCTTGAGTATGACAGTGATTCTGCCATTATAAGTCATTATTGTTGATTACTCGTTTACACACTTTAGTTTCTCGATCGCATTTGAAGATGTTCTCTTCTCTCGACAGGCATGCATGCATCTTTTTTTTTTGTTTTAATATTTCTATATTCCCTATATGTATGTACCTACATATTGTATTCATAGGTCGATATGTTTTGTTTGAAAAAATTAATTTTTAAATCATGGAGTACAATAAAAAATTCAACTCTTTAGAGCATAAAGTAGAAGAATGTTGTACCACATTTATTATTGATTATTTATATGTATACATACGAATTTTAAATTATTGTTTATAATTAAAATAAGCGCAATTAAAACTTGTTTTTAGGCGATATATTAATCAATAGTAAAGGACTTGGGGTGTGAAATTTTTATAGAAATCTTTTTTATTAAGACTGCACCTGTTTAATTTTTTTCTTTTAATATGCGAATATAAAAAAAAGTTGATTACAATTTTTATTAAACCTATTCAATTAGTTCTTGTGTATACCGACGTAATATGTTGAAAAATATTTTAATGACTTAATCCGGGGATTTAATATTAATAAATTTTTTAATAAGTTTTCGTTGAAAAATTAAATATATAAATACATTTTGTAATAAAAAAGAATAACTTTGGTAAGTATTATAAGTTATAAAATATGAAAATACAATTTGCAATATAAATTAAATGGTTGGTGGAAAAAAAGTCAAGTCTAGTTTACTTTGAAATAATAATTAAAACGTATTTTATTATTTATAGGTTTTTATTAATGTTATAATCATATAATTTATAAACAAAACGTTTTAATGTAGTCATTTTATAAATAGATATTATAAAAAGGGTGACATTAAATCGCACTCATATGCACATACCTATAATATGTAATACGTACATACATATAATATACGAAATAATAAAAGGTATAATATAGGTTCGTTTTGTCATTTAGGGCGACATTAAGGACGATTGTTTATGGCACTTTTCAATAATATGACAATATATTAGTTGAATGGACAGTTGCACTGCATGTGCATGTTTTTCTCTCCTTTCATATACTTACATATATATGTATGTATATATAATAATAATATTACATACCTACCTATCATATAAACTAATATACACAATGATTATGTGGCAAAATAATGACACTTTTATAGGTTTTGTACACATTGGAATTGGTGTAAAATATAAAAAGTTGTTAGTCGGCATTTTCACTTAAAAGATTTTATTGCAAAATTTATTTAATATAGAAAAAAAAGTCTACACATCTATACACAAGTAGGTACAACAAAATATAATTTGATAGTTGAAATTTAGCCAATAGATGGCTACAGTTTAACAATTAAACATAATTTAAGATTTATTTTAATGATAATTAAAATTATTGTATCACACCACCCTAGAGGTAGGGCACACCAGTGCGTTACTTTTTTTTACACATCTACACAAATACAAAAATATAATTTGATAGTTGAAATTTCGGCAATAGATGGCTGCAATTAAACAA